>SNQJ01S0080415.1:0-15090 GCA_010110895.2 Picea sitchensis | reverse complement strand
TTTTTGTGTGTGTATTAACAATCAACACATGTACTCCTAGATTTGGTGTAGGGGATGAATAAAGGCATGAAAACCATAGGGTAAATAGGAATACATAAATGCAAGCTTAGGCATTCTTAATGTTTTGAAGATGACAATGGCTAAGGCAGGGGTTCTCATTGTAAAGATCTCCTGTTTGACCAATAGAGTGTTACCATGATTTTCTCATTACTCCTCTTATGAATTGCATCATGATAGGGACATGACTGAAGTTTCAAATGACATAACCATGTAGCAAGAAATGGGGGAAGAATTTGGGAGTGGATGGAGCTACATCAAATTGTTGGCCTAACCTCACATCTAGGTTTTGGTTATTTGGTTTTCTTTCAAGTTTATTTTTATCTATAGTAGTGTGGTTTGTCTCTGGTTCAACTCTGATTTTGACTTTGGAAGGAAAGGACTCCTCTCCTTAGTCAAGTAGACTTTCTTTGGTTAACCTAGGGACATCACCCCCTTTTCTAGCTTTCTTTTCACTTTGGGTGGTTGGTGTATAGGCTTGGAAGCCATTCCCCTATTTCTAGTGGTCTCTCTCCATCCCTCCTNACTCCTCTCCTTAGTCAAGTAGACTTTCTTTGGTTAACCTAGGGACATCACCCCCTTTTCTAGCTTTCTTTTCACTTTGGGTGGTTGGTGTATAGGCTTGGAAGCCATTCCCCTATTTCTAGTGGTCTCTCTCCATCCCTCCTTGCATCTCTCCCTCCTTCATGATTGTTTTTCATATTTGAGCCAAAATGTTGAAACCCAAATGTGAACCTTGTATAGAATCCAACAAACACACAAGGATAAAACGGGAATTAGGAAATTAAGTAGGAAGCCTATGAAACCTCAAAATCCCCACCATATTACACGGGTTTGAGTGGAGATGGGGGCTTAGGTATTTATGGATTTTTTTTTTGGTTGAACTATGGTTAACAAAGTGTAGGATTGCAAACTATGGCTTTGATGGAAAGTTCATACACCTTTATTTTCTTGTAATTAAGCTTAATGAGTCTTCATGACCCAGACTTTGCAACCAAAACTATCCAAGATTTGATAATGCATAATGCAAACAAATGCAATATTATTACTTCTTGTAATGAATGTAAAATGTAAATTGCTTATTTGAGAATAAATAGATCGAGATATGAATGCATGCTTCTGTTTAAATGTTACTTGAAAGGGGTCAGGGTTTCAATTTTGTAATATAAGGGTTCTATAAAAATAGTATGATGTTCATACTTCAAAAGAATTTGTTTTTAGTATCTCCTTGCTTGACACAGGTTATGATACTAGTTGGTAGTATTATTCTTGTTAATAAAGCTAGGATCTTTTGGTACACACTAGGACGTAGGGATATATGCTCTATTGATTATTTTTTTGACTATGTATTTTTATGCAAGATCCAAATGAACTTAAATCAATGCAAAACTGAATGATCAAGTATTAGGTTATAATTCAAAACAATGTAAGGTTATGAATAAATTTAACCAAGAATATAATAGTTAGTTACTAGCTCTTTACTAAAGCAATTCAAAAATAGATCAAAATCCATAATTGCTAACTCTACTCTTAAGCTAACCAACTAATAATAATAATAATAATAATAATAATAATAATAATAATAATAATAATAATAATAATAATAACAATTGGAAATCAAAGACTTTTTTTGTGTTATTGATATGCCTAGCTTGATCAACAAAAATCCCCAAATTTTAAGTCCTTCAACATTACCGCTGTTCCCAACGCGCGCATAGGTAAAAGAACTGATCTAGGGTTCATGCTCTTTTCTACCATGCCAAGCCAGGGCGGAGGGGAGCCGCCGCCCCCTCCTTCCCCAACCGCATCCTTCAGGAAACTAGTCACTGCATGCAGAAAGAAAGCGCCCCAAGCAGAAACGCCAAGTTTCGTAAGAAAGCTGGATAACGTTCCACAAATCAATCTCCCCCCGGAACAACCAATGAAGTTAGCACTCTCATTATCAGAACGAGGTCTGGTAGGTCAGTTCATGGGGCTCTGGCCCTCAACCAGGACAACAGACAACTGGATCCAAAGGAACTGGAGGCCATTAATAAAAAACAATGTAACCTGTTATGCGGTTGGAAGGGGCTACTTCATTTTCGAATTCATCTCCCAGGAGGACCGTGATTTAATCTTCAGAAACGAGCCATACTTCATGGGCACACAGGGCCTTTATCTGAATCAATGGACTCCAAACTTTGATCCAGCCTCGAAAGTGCCAAAAGATGTCTCGGTCTGGGTCAGACTCCCAAATCTACCAATCCACTGCTGGAACTCCTCGTCGTTGCAAGCTATTGGGAACGGACTAGGTCATTACATTGACAAAGCCGATCCAAAAGACCAATATTCTTGTGCAAGAATCTGTGTGGAAGTTGATTTGGAAATAGGCTTGCCGGAAGCGGTAAAACTGAAGGTGGGGGAATGGCAACACCTACAAAAACTGGATTATGAGCAGCTCCCGTTCAAATGCAGAGGATGTCATGAATATGGACATTTCCAGAGAAACTGTCCAAAAGCCCCACACACAGAGAAAACAGGGGAGGAAGGATGGCAGCAACCCCGGAAAGGAAGGTCGAAGTCTAAAGGCCCAAGAAGGCAAAACCCAGCTCCTTATCAAGGCAACCCTGGAAACATAGAGACGACAAACAACTTAAAAGCATTGGGAAATGAAGGTGAAACGATGGATCCAAGCAATGCCGCCCAAGGCGAAGAAGAAAGAGGCAACCAAATCCCAGAAACCGGAGGAACTCAAAAAGCAGCAAGAGGAGTGGAGAAACCTATCTCCCCTCCAAGGAATGGGGCAGATCAAGGAACCGAGGAGGGAGAGATCTCATCAGGAAACGAATAAGAAGGAGCGAGTGAAGCCTGGGACACTCCAAAGAAGCCAGGTAGAGGTAGGAAATCCAAGAAAGCGGAAAGGGATCAGGAAACCTACAAGGACGTTCTCAAAGGAGAACAACCAACCATCAAGCAATTGATCGGAGTAAGGAAAACCAGGAGCTGACTAAGGCCTCCCAAGGAGGTCACTCCCCTCCACAAAGTAACCAATGAAGATAACTTCCTGGAACTGTAGGGGTCTAGGTAGCAAAAGGAAGGAAGAAGTTCTTAGGGACATAATCAAAGCAATGAAAACGGACATCCTACTTATCCAGGAAACCAAGATGAGTCAACAGGACTCTATAAAAGTTTCAAAAAACATATGGAGAAGCAACCAGGGTTTAGCCGACAACGCCAGAGGTGCGTCAGGAGGGCTCTGCACCCTGTGGAACGCCTCCAAAATAGATCTGATCCGCTCTGACCTTTGCATGCATTGGATCTTCTCCCAACTGCTCCACAAGGAATCAAGGCAAACAGTAAGTCTCTTTAATATCTATGTCCCACAACATATAGAAGAGAAAAAGAACTACTGGCAAACCCTTCTAGACTATCTAACAAACAATGAGCTGGGAAATATTATTCTAGGAGGGGACTTAAATGTAACTTTAGCCCAAGAAGAAAAACGGGGAGGATCTATCGTAAGAGACCCAACTAGAGAGTGGGTGGAGGACCTAATCTCAGCATGAGACTTAATGGACATTAAGCTGACCAGGGGGCACTACACTTGGACCAACAAAAGGGTAGGTCCGGGGCATATTGCTGCCCGTTTGGACAGATTCCTCATACAAAGCTCATTCTTGACACTTGGGCTTACAACTTCTTCAGAAATTCTCCCCCACAACACCTCTGACCACAAGCCTATTAGTCTAGAGCTTAGGAAGGAGCAAGGTCAGGGGCCCATCCCCTTCAGATTCAATCCCGCTTGGATACAGGATAAAGACTTTCTGCGCAAAGTCACCAATGTATGGACTAGAAAAGTTAATGGCTCTGCGTTTTATGTTTGGGAAGAAAAATTGCGAAGGCTCAAGGCTGAGCTAAAAGGTTGGGCAAAAAAACAAGATGACCCAATTGCCCTACGCTTAGAATCTCAAAGGAAACTGGAGATTCATCAGCTCGCTCTGGAAAAAAAGGAGATCACACAACATGACTTACTTAAGGAGGAGCAACTTCAAAGGCAATGGCACAAAAGATGCAGAGATGAAGAAAGCTATTGGAGGCAGAAATCTCGAAGTCTTTGGCTGAAGGAAGGAGACAAAAACACGATTTATTTCCATAAGCAAGCGGAAGCAAGAAAACACTACAAGGCTGTGATAGAAATCCAAGTCCAAAAAACTACAATCTCTGAGCCAGAGGGCATCAGACAGGCAACCTTTGAGACTTTCAAAACCCTCTACTCAGAAACTGAAAGGGAAAGCATCGATCCTCAAATATACCCCCTATCCGTTGTCCCAAATCTAATAAAAGATGACATCAATCTCAAGCTTATGGAGGAAGTCACACAACAAGAAATAAAAGAGGCGGTGGACCAAATGCATCCGGACAAGGCTCCTGGACCGGATGGATTTACAGCCAGATTCTTCCAGCAATGCTAGGAAATAATCAAGTTAGACCTTACCAAAATGATAAGGAAATCACAAGCGAGCAACAAGCTAGGAGGAAGCACAAACTCAGCTTTCTTGGCACTCATCCCAAAAGAGAAAGGAGCGCTCAACTTTAGCCGATTCAGACCGATCTCCCTCTGTAACACGAGCTACAAAATCCTTACCAAGGTAATTGCAAATAGATTGAAAAATGTCCTCCCTCTCATAGTACCAGAGAACCAGGGAGGATTCATCAAAGGCAGGCAAATAGCAGACAACATAGTCCTGGTGGAATAAGATCTTCACTCAAGTCTACGCAGGAAAGATAAAGGTATGATTATTAAACTAGACCTTGCAAATGCTTTTGACAGAGTTAATCATAATTTCCTATTTGAGGTAATGAAGAAGTTTGGATTTGATGAATCCTTTGTGAATTGGAGAAGAGCCTGCATAGGGTCGCCATGGATAACCCCCATGGTAAATGGAAGAGTAACAAACTTCTTCAAAGCGTCCAGGGGCCTAAGGTAGGGTTGTCCTCTGTCACCCCTGCTCTACACAATTCAAGCCTCAGTCCTTAGCTACCAGCTGGAAAATTCCAGAATCCGAAGCAACCTCCAAGGACTAAAAATAACCCAAGGTGTGAAAGAAATCAACCACGCGCAATTTGCGTATGACACCTTGCTACTAGGAGGGGCAAGTTTGTTAGTTGAAAGAAGATTCAAAGAGGAGCTGGATGCTTATGCTGCAGTGTCAGGAAGCGAGATAATTCAAACAAAAAGTAAAATTTATGGTTGGAATATTACACCCAAAGAGATGCTGGGAATTTCTAGAGTTTTGGGGATGGAAGGGCACATCAAATGGGAGACCTTCACCTACCTAGGAATCCCTATCTCCAAGGCGACTCCAAGGGCCTCACACTGGACTCATTTACTAGACAAACTAAAGAAGAGAATTACCTCATGGGGGGCGAATTAGCTAAGTCTAGCAGGGAGGATAGTCCTAATCAAATCCGTCCTAGCAAGTGTACCCATTTACCAGAACTCTTTGCTTCTAGCTCCAAGCACCACAATTCAACAAATAGAAGCACTGCAGAGACGCTTCCTGTGGGAAGGGGGGAAGCAAACAAGCAGGAGACTCCACCTTATAAACTGGGATAAAATCTCAAAACCCCTCTTGGAAGGAGGCCTCAATTTCAAAAACACCAAAGTGCAGAATCTGGCTCTAGGGGAAAAATTGCTATGGCACATAGTCAGTGGTGATACCGCGTGGAGCAAGGAAGCCCCGTGGAAGAAATATTTCAGAGGCGCAAGGAAGAGGTGTATTGAAAATCCTTGTAGAGAGACCAAGGGGTCCCCAATCTACAATCTTTGCAAAAAGGCCATGGACCTGTTCACCCCCCACCTTACCTGGGTGCCGAAAAATGGGAAAAAAATTAAAATCTGGCAAGATTCCATACTAGGTGATCCACCGCTGGAGCTGAGTCAGAACCTGCATCAACTAAAAGGATGGATGGACGGGAAAAATCTAAAGACACTCTTTGATATCTCTACATGGGGGACTGATAGACCCAAATCGTGGCAAGGCTGGGCAGTGAGCAACCTGCCCCTGGACTTAGAAACTGAGTGGTGCTCCCTAAAGCTCAGCCTGCAGGGGAAAGCCCCCATAAAGAAAAAGGGGAAAGATGAGAGAGGATGGGGAAAGAATGCTAAACTCTACTCCACCTCACTGGGATATAGCACCTTCCAAAACATTCCTCATGTCCCACCCAACCCGTCCCTATGGAAACCCATCTGGAACACAAAAACCATCCCCAAAATAGACCTGTTCCTCTAGACTCTAAGCCACAACAATATTCAAACAGGGGAAAACCTCCAAAAGAAAGGTTGGGAGGGCCCCTTCAGGTGTCCTCTGTGTCAGCAAGCTGAGGAAACCTCAGATCATCTTCTCCTTAGCTGTAGCTATTCAAAAGAAGTTTGGAAGTTGGCAGTGGGGATGCAAAAGAATCTTCCTCTTCCCCCAGATATTAATTCCCTCCTCCAAATATGGACAACCCTTTATCCGTTCCAAATGAAGAAGCAAAGCTCTGCCTCGAGGCTTTGGCAAGCAATCCCAAGGTTTATCCTTAGGGGGCTTTGGTTGGAAAGAAACAACAAAATTTTTAGAGATAAGGAAAGGAGGGCCTCTCTAGTGAGCGCAAAGATTAGATCTCTATTTGGCGAATGGGCTAGCTCTCACCGACAACCCAATTATAGTAGAGAGATGGAAGCACAAGAAGAACTCTGGCTAGACCAATTCCAAATTCAACTGCAAACCGGGAACATAGACAAAACCCAAGAGCACTGGGAAATAAGGATAGGAAGGAGCGAATTCGATAATTGGAAAAGCGAAAGGAAAACCCACATCCTGTCCTTTGACGGAGCCTCAAGAGGCAACCCAAGTCAAGCAGGAGGAGGAGGAATAATTGTGAAGCCAAATGCATAAGTCATGGTGCGATACGCGATTGGATTAGGCATCACCACCAACAATCATGCAGAGGCAATGACACTATGACAAGGCCTGTGCCAAGCCAGAAGTAATGGAATCCGAAATTTTATTATCATAGGAGACTCCCGCCTGGTAATTTGTGCTATAGTCCGGTCTACAGAAACTCAAAGTGCACAACTCAATAACTTGCTGGCCAGAATATGCCTACTCCTTACAAATCTTGACTCATTCCAAGTGTTCCATGTCCTGCGGGAGCTGAATAAAGATGCGGACGAAGAGGAGAATAGGGGCGCTGTGCTGGCACAAGGAAGCATGATTACAAATGGCCAACTATCCATGGTGGATTTACCATGACCCGACCTCACGCCCACAGGAAATCCCACGCAAGTTGCAAGAAGGGGACAGGAATAGACAGTGCCAGGATTCAACCAATGCAGGGGCGTGGGACTGTACAACTCGGGCAGAGGAAGGCCCAGAAAACTGGCTCACATGCACAAAGGAGACAACATGATCTTCCCCCATACCTCTTGGGGAAAGCATAGATGGAAGAAATGATGAAAGAAGGGAGAGCAAGTTTAAATTCGCTTGTGCCCTCAATCCGAGAGCAGACCCATTCTCATCCGTGGAGAAAGCAGAAGGAGAGGATTCAGAGTACGAGAGCAAGAGGAGGAGAGATGGCCGCAAGTTCTAGCCAGAATCTCACTGTAGAGGAGCCACTGAAACAACTCGATGAGACGCTGGAAAAACTGCAACACTAGAAAATCTGAAGCAGATGCTGCAACACCAGTTAACCTCCTGGATGCTTTAACACCAGTTAGAAAATCTGAAGCATATGCTGCAACACCACTTAGAAAATTTGAAGCAGATGATGCAACACCAGTTAAACACAAAGATTGGTTTCTCTGAAGAGCTCAGCAAGCTTCATCAGGAGCTCAAGAACCCGCAGGAAGAGTATGACCTGAGAGTCGAATAGTTGGAAGAGAAAATGGCTCAGCTCAACCGAGAGTGGAGGAATGAACCAGAAAGTTAGTCCCGCCGTAACCTCTGAAGTACACTCCACCCCGCTGCATCTTGGCATTTTGTATAGAGCCAAGGCTTTAAATAAACCCGTTTTAGCTGGTTAGTGTTAGCCTCTTCGGAATTCAGAAAATACATGTGTATCCAGGATCAGTGTTAAGCTCCTTTCAGGCAGAGGCTCAGTGAAGCCCTGCCATTTTGTAAACGCATTCGTGGCTCAACCACACTTAATACAAATCCTCTAATCATTTTGGTCAAAAAAAAAAACAATTGGAAATCAAAGACAATCTATGAAATAAACATAGTTAGCATGCAACATTTAATTAACTCTATGTTATTTAGTTAGTAAAAACAATATCATTATTTTCAATTTTTACTCCTAAGTATCTCAGTAACTTATGTTCCTAGGCCATTCACTACAAATAATGAATTCATAATTATTTTACTCAAAGGCTCCTAGCTGTAGAAATCTTGGGGCTTTGATACCACTTTGTAACATCTCATTTGGGTTTTATTCAACAACATTCCCCCCCTAAGATTAAAACCACAACAAGATAAACCAGATCTAAAACAACCGTATTATAAACCTATCAAGCACATAAGATAGAAGGCCATGCAAAGATTCCATAATGCAAATAATAACTTCACAATTTAATCATTATAACTAGCATTTCGTAATTTCAACATAATACCAAAATACTTATAATTTGTTAATCCCTAGACAAAGCCCCATGTTATGTATAAAACCCCTTAATAAACCCTAGATATTGAATTATTAAATTTATAGGGTTATATTTGTATGTAGGCTAGATCCCTTCATCGCACCCTTTCATTATAATTGTACCCTTTGCCTCACACACACACACACACACACACACACACCAAGGAGACCTATTCTTAGGATCATTGTATCTCATCTCATATTATCTTTTGAACTGGATATATTGCAAAAGGAGGTTTCCTCCTCTAAGTGGACTGTATTCATTGAATTTTTATCATTTTTAAATTGTTGGATCATAACATTTGGTATCAAAACATCGATCTTAGGGTTTTGTTGCTTCAAGCGAGTCATCTTGGAATTTTCGCTATAACTATTTTTTGGGAATGTTTTAGACAAAAAAATTTAGAGGTTACTCAGGAGACATATTCAAGTATGTTTGATAAAAAATTAAAGTCTTGGTTCATTGCAATTTTGGAGATATTGCCTATGGAATATAGGGTTTTTTTACTCATCCCGAAATCAATTTTAAAGGAGTCATCTTGGGATTTGTGCTATAACATTTTTTTAAGAGAAGTTTCAAACACTTGAATTTTGTGGAGACTAAGAAAAAATATCAAAGTACATCAGGTACAAGTTTTAGGTTGGTAAGAATCATCCTTTTGTTTTCGCTGTAAATGGATTTTGGTGAAGTTTCAGACTCTGAAGTTTTCATAATCTTGAGGAAACATAGAAAATTATTTTTTGAAATGTTTTTAGAATTTTAAACATTATAATTTGTGATATATATCTTGTGGAAGTAGGGTTTTTTTACTAATCTTGAAATTAGTCTTAAACAAGACATTTTGGTATTTTTACTATAAACTTTCATCAATGAAGGTTCAGATTGTGAAATTTTCAGAAGTTTAAGAAGCCATATCAGAGTAGTATAGGATGAAATTTTAGACTTAGAATGGTTCAAAGTTCAAATATATATCAGGACAAAGTTAAACCATCTAAACATACTCCAAATTAGGGTTTAAAAGGTACATAACTTACAATTGGCATAGGTTTTGATTGGAAGATCTATTTTTGGTGATCCAAAATTTGTGAAAAAGAGGACAAAGAGGAGAATTATTATTCTCTCACATGGATACAAAGGTTCCTCAAAAAATTACTTCACCAAATAAAATTCCAAAGAGCTCAATCACGGCTCAAGAAGAAAAATATGATTTTTTTTACGAAATTGGAAAGGTGGAAAAGAAGATGAATGAAAATGGTGCACATATGGAAACGAAGATGAATGAAAATAGTGCACATATGGAAAATAAGATGGATGAAAATAAGTATCAAATGGAAAGAACGATGAATGAAAAATGGAAACATATATAAAATAAGATGGAAGAATTGAAAAAGTCCATGTATGAAGTGTTATTACATACCGTATATGAGAGACTCCCTAAAGGAGATAACAAGATGCAAGGAAATCATGATTGAGGTTGCATTGCGACATCAAGGAACTACTTCATTACAAAGATGGATATGAAGAAGTTTGATGGTAAATATCCTATAACATGGATATTATAGATGGAGCAATACTTTGATCTACATCAAGTTCCAAGCTTACAAAAGGTACCTATTGGATCCTTACATTTATAAAATGATCAATTTGTTTGGTATCAATGGCTTTGTGAAAGAAAAAATAATTCTATTATCTTGGTCCATTTTTATGGATGAATTGATATCACATTATGGGGATATTAAGTACAATACATTCTTTATTCAATTGATAAATATTCAACAAAAAGGTCTAATTACAAAGAACATTCAAAAATTCCAAAAGCTCAGTCTTAGAGTAAAGAACATTCCTTAGGATAATTTTTTGGATATTTTTATGGGAACTTTAAAGGAGAACAATCAACATGAGGTGCACCTCTTTGAATCTAAATCCATAGAGAAAGCTTTCAGTATGTTAAGGAAAGTAAAAAACAAAAATATGGCTACTAGAAGGGTGACCTCTAAAAACTATAGAGAGAAACACGTTCCCTCTCCTAACTGCAACCAACCGACAAGGTTGATACCTCAAAAAATGGATGAAAGAAGAGAATGGCCAATTCCCAAAACTTTTAAGAAAATTAGAGGATTCTTAGGATCGACAGGCTATTACTACATTTTTTTCAAGAACTATGGTCAAATATCAACACCTATAACGTAATGATTAAATAAGGAAGCATTTTCATGGAGTCAAGAAAAAACCAAAGCTTTTTAAAATATCAAGTATGATATGTGTACAACTCCTATCCTAGCCCCACCCGACTTCACAAAAACATTTATTGCGGAGTGTAATACCTCAGGCCATGGAATTGGTGCAGTTTTAATGCAAAAAGGAAGGCCCCTCACCTTTGAAGGCAACAAACTTAAAGGAAAAAAACTTACTCAAAACCATTTATGAAAAGGAAATGTTGGCCATACTACATGTAGTTAAGAAGTGGCACCCTTACCTAATAGGAAGACACTTCAAAGTAAAAGAAGATCATGATAGTTTGAATTACTTATTGTAGCAATGATTATCTTCAAAAGAGAAAAATAATGGGTTACAAAGATGCTAGGTTGTGAATTTGAAATTATCTACAAAAAAGGAAAACATAATGTTGTGGCAGATTCCCTTTCAATGAAAGAACAAGAAAAAAAGGTTTCACTGGGTGGAAGAAGTAAGGATAGAATGGAAGAAATCTCCAGAGGTATGCAAGATCATTGAACAACTACAAGAGGACCCCATTTCATTAGATAATTTTTCATGGAAGAATGATTTTCTATGGTACCATGATCACATATATTTATGTAATAATTCCCAACTCAAATAAAAGGTCCTTCTAGAATTGCACACTTCTCCTATAGGAGGACATTCAGGATTTTTGAAAACATACCATAGGATCAAGAAGGATTTTTTCTGGGAAGGTATTAAAACTAATGTTCAAAATTTTGTGTCTGAATGTGTGGTATGCCAAAAAAACAAGGGAGAGAAAATCAAGACACCATGTCTCATACAACCATTAGCTATAAAAAGTCAACATTGGGAAGAAGTTTCAATGGATTTTATTACAGGTTTACCCAAATATGAAGGAAAGACTGTCATCATGGTAGTAGTGTATCAATTAACAATGTATTCCCATTTTCTCTCTCTTTCTCATCCTTTAAAGAAAGTACAATAGCTGGAGCATTCATCGAAACAATTCAAAAGCTATGTGGAGTCCCCAAGATTATTGTAAGTGACATATATCCAATTTTCATTGGAAAATTTTGGACTGAATTATTTTCTTTTTTGGGTACTCAATTGGCTCATAGGTCATCTTACCATCCTCAATCTGATGGGAAAACTGAGATTGTGAATAAATGTCTAGAATGATATCGTCTTTTCTTTTCATATAATAAACAAACACAATGGGTGAAGTGGTTACCTTTGGAGGAATGGTGGTACACCACATCCTTCCATACTTCATCAAAAATGTCCCCATTTCTGGCACTTTATGGATATCATCCTCCATCCATCACATCATCCTTGAAATGGATTGCAAAGGTTAAAGCAGTGGAGGACCACATAGGGCACCAATAAGAGGTTCTCAAACTATTGAAGGAAAACTTGGTTATGGCACAAAACATAATGAAACAACAAGCATATCAACATCGCAATGAAAGGGAATTTGAAGTGGGGGATTGAGTATTTTTAAGGCTACAACCATATAAACATATTTTCCTCAAGAAACAAAGGGAGAATAAATTAACACTCAAACATTATGGGCCCTATAAAAGTTTGCAAAGGGTTGAAAGTATGGATTACAAATTGGAGTTGCCTCCATCTTCATGTGTACATCCAATATTCCATGTTTCTTGCTTAAAGAAGGTAATCAACAATAAGATCACAGTCCAAACTATTTTACCAGAGTTTAATGAAGAAGGGAAAATCATACTAGAACCAGAAACAATCCTTGAAACAAGGATTAAGAAACAGATAAATCAAAAAATTACTAAGTACCTCATCAAATGGAAGAACCTACTAGTGGAAGAGGTGACATGGGAAAATGAGTTCTTCATGTAGAAACATCTGTGGTTAGTAAAGTGTTGATAAAAACACTTGTTTGAAAGGGAGGGTCATATTAAGCCCTATAAAAATCCCCATGTTATGTATAAAACCCATTATTAAGTCCCAGATATTGAATTATTACATTTCTAGGGTTATATTTGTATGTAGGCTAGAACCCTTCATTCAAAATTTCATTATAATTGTATCATTTTCCTACTATATATATACCAAGGATACCTAGTCGTAGGATCATCATATCTCATATCATATTATCTTTTGAATTGGATATTTTGTGAAAGGAGGTTTCTCCCTTGAAGTGGATTGTATTCATTGATTTTTTTATCATTTTTAAGGCTTTGGATCATAACATAATCCTTAGATTACTGAGGTCCATAAATTGATACAAACTATGCTCTATAATCCCATGATCCAATCATTGATAAAAGGGGGAAACCACGCCAAAGGATCAATTTTCCATCCAAAAATTGTAACTAACTTCATATGTGTTTCCCCGAAGCAGGTCTCGAGATAAATTAGGTGAGGAATTTTAAGGCACAAAGAAACTCTCTACAAGTAATTCTCGGTTTCTCAAAGAAATATCTTAAATAAGACTCTCCATGTTTGATCAACCTCAATGAGGTGGAAATTATCATACACTACAACAATGCCTAAACCCATCAATCTATGGTGTATATGCGTCTTACTACCACCTTTACCTTGAGTGATTGCAACCACACTAAATAGTGGTGCCCCACTATAAGGACCTTACTAGTACTCTCTCCCATGGTGCACATAGTCACACTCGACAATGGTGTTCCAAGGGCCCAAAAATAATAATACAAGTAGCTAGGAAAAATCTAAACCTTAATATCCCATCAATGGGTAGTAAACTCCTAGAATATTATTCCTCTTGGATTAGGTTAGAGAAACCAATAATATGTTATACCAAGTATAGAATTCAAATCATAGGTTATTACACAACAATGGAAAATTCTTAGAACATTTCCTCATGAACCAATGAACCCCTCTACAAAGAAGGAAATATTTTTTGTAATCCTTCCCAAGTGTATCATCCTTTCCAATATCTGGTTCTTGGAATTCCCCCCTCACATGAAACAAAGAAAATGGGTGAGAGGGTGAAATTACAAGTATCTAGAATAAGATAAAAGTAAGTTACAACTTTTTCCCTTTTTCCCTTTTACTCTATTTAACTTTAAAGGCCATTTTCTTAAGTTTTCCACTTTTCCAAGGATTCCTAAGCTCTATGATATGGTGATCATCTTCATTCAGTCATGATACCCTTCAATTGAGTTCATTTACTTGTATTTCCATCAATGTCTCAACTTGTAACATATTATTCCTTCCAAAATACCAGTGTACATGCAACATCATAATCATAAATCAAGATCATAATATCATGAAGTACATCAATGTGCATGTTATTCAAGAAGTGTATTTAATATCAACCAAATCATTACAAGGAATAATCATGCTAAATAATCATCAAGGATCACTAGTTTTACTTACCGTTATTAAGAACATTAGCATAATACAAATCTTCACAAGGAAATATTAGTGCTCCTCACAATCTAAACCATCACATAGAAGTATAGGTCTATCATAATGAACCATCAATATAAGCAAGTAAGAAGGGGATTATGATTCCATAGAACCATTGCCTATCAATCAACTAAAATCATTAAACCAAAATATGCATGACTGAGATGTCAAATAATTTTTTCTTTTCTTCAAGAGCTTTATTCATAATTGGAATTAGAATCAAATTATCATTTTGACACTTGCCATTTTCCTAGTCCATACAAATCTTTGAATCTTAAAACAACTACAACTTTTTAATTCATGTATGCAACACCTTACATTATTAACCATAGACCACATAAATATTATGGTATTTTTCACCTGTGACCTTGGGTCATGTCACAACAGAGTGAGACCATATGTAAAAGACAAAACCTACCCTCACACACAACAATGCTATAAGAAAATAAATACTTTGAGGAGAGAAGGAGAGAAGGAGAGAAAGAGAGAAGGAGAGGCCTCACACCTTGTATCCTACATCTGCTGTAGATCCTCACTCACCACCTTTGATTTTTCTCATGATCTCTACTTTTATCAACTTGCAAAAATAGACCAAGTCTATGCTGCAACAATGTAGTTATGATTTCAAATCATGCATATAATGTGCACAAATTCAAGTATATGAAGTAAAATAACATATATCAATAGATTGAATCATTTTAAACATGTATGGATGGAAATATAACTCTTTTATTGAAAATAATATAAATAGGTAG
>SNQJ01S0080413.1:81681-103421 GCA_010110895.2 Picea sitchensis | reverse complement strand
CAATGAAAAGATGAAAATGTGGGTGAAAGAACTCCAAGCTTATTCACTGAAGAGAGGGGTGAATAGCTCTATGAAATGCAGCTTGTGATGTGTATTGCCAAAGAATGAGTCCTTAGCAATCTCAGCAGCATAACAATACAAAGAATTCCTTGAGAAAATGGTGGTTATTCATGGATTTTTATAGCCTAGCATTGGGTTATTATGTGACCTCTTTAGAATGTGAAAAGGGGCTCTTCAGGGCTCAATTAGGTCTTTGACCAACCCACCATGAGGATTGAGCTCGGATTTGGTGTCAAATCGACTTGGGAGCTGATCCATTAGTGGTTGGGAGGCCGACCAATTTCAATAAATGCGTCGTTTAGTAGGCGCGTGGGTTTTTCACCCAACAACCGCGCATCGTGCGCTGAAGCGCACATTGTACGTTGTTGTTACGTGCATATGCGTGCGAACCCGTGTTCTGTAAAGCGCCTTTCAAATTTTTGGTCATTTTGTATAGTTTTTTGACCCTTTTGCAATGTTGTGGAATTAATCCTGTGCCATGAATGACTCTAGTCCTGTTTTGACGATGCGGAGTTCTTGTTGCCATGTGCGGATGAAATTTCAGTGATAACACTATGGTCTCTTGTAGATCATCCTTTTTGTGGATCAATGGAGAGATTCTTGTGAATATATTTTGGAGTATTGATGGAGAGGTTCTTGTGAGAGCATCTTATTGTTGTGGATATGTTGAGCATGATTGAAGATCTATTATGAGGAAGAGAGCGAGAGGGGGATCTCATGGACACATCAAAGTTTTGACAATGTTAGAGATCTTGACGAAAACATTCTCGGAGCTTCAGAAACCCTAGTTTCTGAGGTATACGTGGGTTGTCTATGTATAGGGTGCGTATACATTGAAGGTATATGCAAGCTGACTGTGTACAGGGAGTGTATAGTGGATAAAATCATGGAGATTTTTGTTTGAGCTGGTGCCAAGCTCTTGGATGATGAGGCAGGTTCCAGATCTGCATTCTATGGGCTCAAATCTATCATTGAGACAATGGTATGGTTACATTATTGTATTGATGGATACTATTGTTTGATGTGTTGTGAATGCTTAGGGCATTCTTGGTATGGATTCTATGATGTGGTTCAGCTTGGATTATTTGGTTGATGGAGTGAGCAGTAATCTTGTGATTCAGTGGTGACATGATTGCTATGGTACACTAATTGTTTATACATATTTGAGATAGTATTCATATTGATTTGTTGTGGAGCATGAGCAAGCTATTGGAGAGATTGGTTGTGTTGTGACTGGCTAGTGGTCAGATTGGAAAGTCAGAGACAAAGCATAATGATATATTGATTGCAGATAATCTTTGTTGATCTTGAAGGACAAAACCTAACATCTCAGAAGGTATACACAGGTTATTGTATACACTGGCCACGTGCATACACGGGCTGTAGTGAGCCAGGGCACGTACACACGGTGGCTGCACTACTGACGGGTCACATACCTATTGATAGATTGATATATGTTGAGGATTTTTGCCTCATCTCAGTTGGTGCCGAGGGTGTAAGCCGAGTCTTGCATTATAGAGCTGGTGCTCTTGTAGAGTTGTACTCTATTCAGTTGTTGCTGATAAACCCCCAGATTTTTGTCCATAATAAAAAGAAAAATTGTACATACATCTTGTGTTCTTTGTGTTTCTTGTGGTGATGACTTGTTGATGATATATTGCTGATATATGTTCTCATCTAACTGGTGGTAAATGAAAACAATGGGTAATGAATAAATGTTGAATGTTAACTAAGAAGTTTTGTGTAAGAGGGAAGTTTTGAAAAAGATACCCACACTCATTCACCCCCCCTCTAAGTGTGGTAGGTGTGTCAAACAATCCTCACTTGAAGCGGCTAGATGGTCTCAATGAGCTTTACCAGTTAAACCTTGACTGACTCATGTTCCTCCTGTGCCAATCCTGGCACAGAGAAAAGTGCTTTATTCACCGCTTCTTTGACCGCAGTCTTCTCTGCGAGCAGATGGTCCTTTTCTCTCTGTATCTTCTCTTTGTCTTCCTCGAGTATCTCCTGAAACTCATATCTCTGATTTTCGTAAGCGGTTACACAGTACCACACCACGCATAATTTCTCTAAGACTTCCTCTTTCTCTTGTTTCAAGGCTTCTGTAGCCTTCTCCTTCTCTTCTTGGATTTTCTGAAGTCGAACCTCTGTTTCATATGCAAGTCTCCTTAATTGGGCTAGCTCATCCCCCAATTCTACAGCCTGTGATGAAGAAGGCACAGTAGATACTGCACGGATCAACTGAATATTTTGTTGTATTTCCTTCAGCTCCTTCTCGACCCTGTCATACAGCTCCTCCTGCTTCGCTCTATATATCTGCAAGAGATATTCATACACATCCTCCATAGCTCCACGGACCAAGCTGATGTCGTCCTCTATGAGTGTGGCCTCCATCTAGGGCTTGCTAGCACATGTCTTCTTTCTTGCCAAAGGTTTATGTGGAGAAAACTTCCTCTTCTACGAAGTTACTGTTTTAATGAGGGGGGGGGGGGGTATTTTGGCAGTGTAGCTTCCCCTTCTCCTTTCTTTTATCCTTCATCCCCTCCTCCTTCTCCATTTGCTTCATATCCTCCTCCCGATGAGCCAGATCCATTTTCTTCCAAGGTGTTGTCCTCCTCATCAGTCTCTATATTTTGAAATTCCTCCTTTTTCTTCTTCTTCTTCACACTGGACTGTCCTGCATACTCAACCCAAGTGACGAGGGGGCTTCGTATGATGTCAATGTCAGAAATTTTTGCATCATTGTTGGCCCTTGACCAAGTTTTGAGGAAACATTGGTCAGGTTTGACCACCTTTTTGGACTTCGATAGGCTTTTCAAAGATGGAGTGCCCAGGAGGAGACGAGATCATGGATCTGACTTGTTTTGTGGGATTTGTGGATCCAACATGGGGTTCTTAGGGTTTTGTAACAGGTTATGGGATGTCGGCGCATGGGTTTACCCATGATTAGGCCTTTTTGTAAATGTAAAAGTATAAATAAGTAAGGATGTATTGTAGAACGGTGGATGTAGGAGTCGATAGCTTGAAAGGCTAAGTTCTAGTAGTTCTGAGTTACTTAGTGAAACAAACTGTTTATGTAAGGATCTATGCTTAGTAGAGGAGTTGTCTCTATGCTTGAACTGATTTTGGGAAGGTGGATCTGGTGCTTAGTGCACAGATCGCATGTCTGGTGCGAAGCTTGGCTCTATGGCTTAGTGCACAGGAGCATATGAATGTAAGAGATTGAAGCCTAATAAAGAAGAAGAAGCAATTGTTGGATGTATCCCCATGCTGGGATGAACCATGTATATCATGTGTTGATGGTTTTCTTTGCGCTATGATGTTTATGCTGTGGATCTTCTTAGTGCATTGATTGTTATGTATGATAGATAGATCTACGAATTCTTAGTGACTTATTTATGTTGAACATGCTAGATCTAACTTATGATGCTAAGTTCGATGTGTATTTGGTCATTGGTACTACGTTGATATATCCTTAGGGTTTTTTTTGCGATGTGAATGAAGATGATAAATGAATGCATGTTGTTCTAAAGTACTCTACAAAGTAATTGTAATCAAATATATGTGTCCCAGCTTGGTTACAGATACCTGAGTCCTGTAACCCCCCCTGCCTCTACCTCAGGTGAGACTTCGCCTGCTTCACAGGTGTTACCGAAAGGGATTGTAGTTAGGGTTTTGTTGGTGCACTGCTGAAGCGTTGAACCCTGGGTCTGCCCCTGTGCCAAAAAATGGTTCCATTGACGGTACTTGAAACTGTGATTGCTGGGAAATGAAAGAAAAGAGGAGCTCTATGCATAGATCTGTTGCTGTAGTGCACGGTAATATACTTGACTTGTGAAGCTCTGTGCTAAGAAAGAAACCTGATCTGAATAAAAGAGGTAAGATCTTGAAAGAGGTAAAACTTTGTGCTTTGATAGAGTAAGATAAGTGAAAATTTTTGTTTCGAAAGCATGAATCTAGGTATGCTTGATATATTCTGTCCTAGTATGAAAGATAGGGTACAGTTAGAAGAAAGAGTTGATCTAAATAAATTTGATAGAAATAGAGAAATATATGTTATTTCTATGCATAGAAAGAAATTTTGGACTAATAAGTGGATGGAGGAACCTAGAAAGAATTTTTGCAGATTGCAGGTCCAACACTGTGACCCTAGTGCATAGTATAGAAAAAGAAAGAGAGGATTAACCCTATGTTATAACTGAAAAAGACCGGGACATCTTGCTAAGGAATGCCTTGGTGCAAATCCTATTTGTCTTTGTTGTAAAATTGTTGGTCATGAAGTTGAGGATTGTCCAAGAATGATTGCTAAAGTAGAACAAATGAACATGAGACAAGAAAACTATGAAGGAAGTCAAGAGAATAAGATTATGTTAAAGAATCATCAAGGGAAAGAATCAGAGAAAGTTCAGACTACATTAGAACAATTGAAAGAAATGATGAATGATTACAAAGATATTAGTTTACCAAAAATCATGAAAGAAAAACAATGCATAGATACAAGAATAGGAGACTTCGACATAGACTGTGTCTTGGATGAGGAAACACAAGTGAATATTATGACAGAAAACACTTGGGAAAATTTGGGAAAGCCTACTATAGAATCTTCATTAGAAACAATAGGTTTATTCAAAGGAAAGATGATAACTTTATGTAGAAGAATGACTAATGTACCTATTATCATCCGTGGAACATCAACTCAAGAGGAATTTGAAGTTATTAAGTTTGTTGAGAACAACGCCCCTTTCCCCCTTTTTCTAGGTAAGACTTGGATTGAGAAAGATCACATTAGAAGGAAAGCAGAGGACGCATCTAAAGAAAAGAAAAAGCAAGAACTAAGGGATTTCATAGCTAGAAAAATAGATCGACTGATAGAAGAACAAGAAGTTGAGTCGAAGCAACATAAGGCAATAGAATTAGTTATCGAAGTTGAAATAAAGAAAGAAGGTTTGAAGGACCTATCCATGTAAGAAGCAAGTATATCGATGTAGGAAGTGGTAAGGGAAGGAATATTAATTTCGAACCCTTTGAGAGTACATCAACAATGCGAAGTCACTACGCTAGGAGAAGATAATAATACAAATGGAAAGAGAATTCCATAAAAATTAGAGTGACTCAGATCACAGGAAAGAAGGCAATAAACCTCAGTAAGAAGAAATCCAATTTAGAAAAACTACAGGAAGTTACAGAGAAAACTTTGCAGGAGGCAGGCTTGCAGGATCTGAACCTCTCCGGAGCAGCACAATCGTGCAGAATGGGACTTTGCCTCGGTGAAGCTATATGACCATTGGAGGCACCCCAACCATTAGAACGACGCTCCAAAATGGCTAGGAAAAACATTTATGGGTGAATAGATCGCATTTGGAACGTTGAGACCGTGCCATAACGAACATATTTGCATTGAGGGAAGCATTCATGCCCGGTGGAAGAATCCGTTATGATGCTTGATTATTTAACTCGTTCAACGCTGCGTCGGGACCACTTTTGGATACCTGTGATTATCTAAGACAAGAAGAGAAGTGATTGTGTGTCGAGCCGTGTTATCAGACATCGCTGTCTGTTTTACTACCCCGCTATCTGTTCACGCACCCCGACCTATTTGTTAACAGTAAGAATGTCGGATGAGCGCACTGAGGTAGAGAAGTCTATCGAACAGTTTTTGAAGAAGTTTATGGCTGATAAAGCTATGTCTGAAGGAATATAGGCATCGTCGACCAAGGGAATGCAAACTTCCCCTTTGACTGGACGACATTCGGGCCATACTAACCACGCGACCGAGAAGAAAAGTAAGAATCACGATGATCTGGCTAATGCGGAGCATATCTCGTCGATCTTACCTGATTACATCTGGCTGTTCACTGGCACGATTAACTACGACAACATTCCACGGGACTTCAAGTACACATTGATCACCACGTACATTTTGAAGGGAATACGTGTAATGGGAAGTAAGTTGGGGCAGATCCCACTATTGAAGAACAATGATTTCAACCTTGTAGACAAAAATAACTATTCCATGCTTGCACCCTATAGATATTTGATGAAGACCACTGGGAAGAAGCCTCGCATTGTCTCCCAGTCGTGGATAAAGGAGTTGGTGCAGTCCACGATACTTAATGTGATGAACATTACTCATTTTGGCTGACATCAAGAGGTTAACGCTTGCGTTAAACTCCTCTTGTCGTGATATCATGGTGGATACCTCTGGCTCGATAGGTATATTAATGTGGATCCGACGCTGATCCACTTGATCACATGATTGAGCATGCAGGGACATGACCCTCAACAGTTCTACCCAAGGAAGACCTCAGATTTCTCCTTGGCACAATGCATAAAGGAAGAATACAACAAAGTTGAGAAGGGAAAGAGAGGCTACAAGGTAGCCTCTATCCAGGATGGTGCAATGCGCCTCACTTTCCAACTCATAGATGGAAAGCTTGTAAGAAAGAATCACCCAATGTAGGTCACCGGGTTTGTGGTGGACCTTGCAGGAAAATGTGTGGAGGGGATGCAGATGAATTGGGTGAGTTACCTCGTCAATGAGCTTGAGAAAGATGTCACGAAGCGTAGGATCAAGGATACGATTTCCACTTCAGTTGGATACTTGTGTTGATTGCATTTGTCATTTCGAAAATCCTAGAAAGAGCTACCTTCCTAGAGATTGAACCTTCAGAGCCGTTGGCCACGAGGTTCGCAACATTATGGTATACGAATAACATGTCGAAGAAATGGTAGTCAAACATAGTTTTCCATGCCTACTATCAACAACTAAAGTTTTCCATTGAGTTGTTCCCATGCATGAAACCACACACATTGCACCAGTACAGACCACTAGATAGGTTCCGCGCAGATCAACATTTTATTTATATCACTGCGCGCAAAGATGAGAGAAAGCAAGAGTTACAATCCTATTACAAATTGATAGACAAAGACATGGAGAAAATCACGAAGGAGTGGCCGGAGGAGTTCCTTGTACCGGTTGATGTTGCATAACTCTTTGACCCTAACATCATAGAAATCCCCTTGGTCACCCAGTTGGAGCATGCAGGATAGTTAAGTGTGAAGAAGAAAAATAAAAAGGAGGAAGTTCAAACATAGAGACTAATGAGGAGGACAATGCCTTGAAAGAAAGTGGACCTGGCTCACCCATAGGAGGAGGAGGAGGAGACAAAGTAAATCAAGAAGTAGGAGGGGAAGAAGGAGAAAATCAAGGAGAAGGTGAATTTACACCACCAAAGGATCCCCCTATCGAGGTAGAAACACCAAATAAAAGGAAGGTTTCTTCGTAGAAACCCTCAACAAGAAAGAATACCCACGCCAGTAAGCCCCAGCTAGAGGGCACGCTCACAGAGGATGATATTGGTCTATTCTGTGGAGCAATGGAGGATGCGTCCAAATATCTCTTGCAGAGATATGGAGCAAAGCAGGAAGAGATGTATGTAAAGGTCGAGAAGGAGATGAAGGAGATACAACGAGCTATCCAAGTTATCCACGCAGTACCTACTGCACCTTCCTCATCAGAGACTGCAGAGTTGGCGGATGAAGAATCCCAACTTCGAAGACTTACAGATGCAATAGAGGATTGACTTTAGAGAGTCCAATAAGAGAAGGAGAAGGCTACTATAGCCTTGAAACAAGAAAAATAAGATATCTTAGAGCAATTATGAGTTGCACGATACTGTGTAACCGCTTATGAAAATGAGAGAGATGAGTTCCTGGAGATGCTCAAGGAAGACAAATCAAAGATACAGAGGGAGAAGGACCAACTTCTTGCAGAGAAGACTGTAGTGAAAGAAGCGGTGAGTAAAGCACTTTGCTTTGTGCCAGGTTTGGCATAGGAGGAACATGAGTGAGTCGAGGTTCATGTGATGAAGCTCGCTGAGGCCATCCAACAGCTTCAAGAAAGGGTAACGAAAATGGAAATCCAAGGAGTACCAAGCTCTCCACTGGAGGTGTAGGACCAGAGGGAGGAATTCGCTAAGAGCGTAGTAGAAAGGATCAGATCCCTCGCCTCATAATGCAAGCATATGAATGACAAAAGTGTGCAGAATTATGAATGCCTCGCAGAAGATCTAGAGTTGAGGAAACTAGGATCATTGCTACAAGAGGTGCAGTAGTAGGCACTGAAAGTTCAGGTGTAGATTAAGTTACTCACTGCAGTTGAGAGAATGAAGAGATCACAAGAGTAGCGTGCAGTCCAGTAGCAGGCACTGAAAGTTCAAGTGTAGATGAAGTTACTCACTGCAGTTGAGAGAATGAAGAGATCACAAGAGCAATGCACAGTCCAACAACAGATTACTGCCATCCAGGGAAGAGTAATGGAAGTCACACAGAGGCTACAACCGGTGCAAGATGAAGCCTGTGTGGTGTTTGAAGAGGTCTAAGGACAAGGTTCGCAACTGGACCAAGTGGTTGCGATGGTGGAACAACACCTGGAAGGGCCTGTTACATAGAATATGATCCAAGAGATCGCTGAGTAGGAGGCTCAGGCAAAGTAGCAAGTCGAGGTAGCTCTAGCTAAGCTCATGGCCTTTGAAGCAGCGCTACCCAGACCTGAATGACTCAGGATGAGTCACAGGTGAGTGTTGGGGGCCTATTGGCCCTCGATCAAGTTTTGAGGAAACATTTTTCAGTTTTGACCACCTTTTTGGACTTCGATAGGCTGGTCGAAGATGGAGCGCCCAGGTGGAGCTGAAATCATGGATCTCACTTGTTTTTTTGGATTTATGGACCCAACATGGGGTTCTTAAGGTTTTTGTAATAGGTTATGGGATGTCGGCCCATGGGTTTACCCATGATTAGGCCTTTTTGTAAATGTAAAAGTATAAATAATTAAGGATGTATTGTAGAACGAGGGATGTAGGAGTCAATAGCTTGAAAGGCTAAGTGCAAGTAGTTCTGAGTTGCTTAGTGAAACAAACTGTATATGTAAGGCTCTGTTCTTAGTAGAGGAGTTGGCTCTGTGCTTAACCTGATTTTGGGAAGGTGGATCTCATGCTTAGTGCACAGATCACCTGTCCGGTGTAAAGCTTGGCTCTATGGCTTAGTGCACAGGAGCAGATAAATGTAAGAGATTGAAGCATAATAAAGAATAATAAGAAGCAGTTGGTGGATGTATCCCCACGCTGGGATGAACCACGTATATCATGTGTTGATGGTTTTCTTTGTGCTATGATGTTTATGCCGTGGATCTGCTCAGTGCATTGATTGTTATGTATGATAGATAGATTTATGAATGCTTAGTGCCTTATTTATGTTGAAAATGATAGATCTAACTTATGATGCTAAGTGAAATGTGTATTTGGTCATTGGTATTGTGTTGATCTATCCTTAGGGTTTGTTTTGCGATGTGAACGAAGATGATAAACAAATGCATGTTGTTCTTAAGTACTCTATGAGTAATTGTAATCACAGATTTGTGTCCCAACGTGGTTACAGACACCGAAGTCCTGTAAACCCCCCTTCCCCTGCCTTAGGTGAGACTTCTCCTGCTTCGTAGGTGTTGCTGAAAGGGCCAGTAGTTAGGGTTTTGTTGGTGCACTACTGAAGTGTTGAACCCTGGGTCTGCCCCTGTGCCAACAATCATTGATCGGTACAAGGAGCTCCTTTGGCCACTCCTTCTTTATCTTCTCCATGTATTCATTTGTAAACTTGTAATATGACCGTAGCTCCTCTTTGCTCTCATATTTGCGCATAGTTATATAGATAAAATGTGGATCTGCGTGAAACTTGGATATCGATCTGTACTGGTGTAGGGTGCACAGTTTCATGTGCTGGAATGACTCGATGGAAACCTTCAGTTGCTAATAATACACATGGAACACAACATTCGACTGCCATTGCTTCAACATGTCGTTGGTGTACCACAAGGTTGAGAACCTAGTGGCCAACAACTCTGATGGTTCAATCTTTAGGAAGGTGGCTCCTTTTGACATTTGCTAAGTGACAAATGCAATCAATATGAGCAACCAACTAAAGTGGAACTCGTATCCCTGATGCTGAGTTTCATGACAGTCTTTCTCGAGCTCATTGATGAGGTAACTCACCCAATTCATCTACATTCCCTCCACACATTTTCCTGCGAGGTCCACCACGAACCTAGTGACCTGTGTGGGGGAGTTTTTTCTTACAAGATTGCTAGCTACGAGTTCGCAAGCGAGGTGCACTGCATCATCTTGGATAGAGGCTACATTTTAGCTTCATTTTCCCTTTTCGAGTTCACCATAAGCCTCCTTGATGCACTGTGCCAGGGAGTGATCCGAGGTCTTCCCTAGGTAAAAATACTGAGGGTATGGTCCCTACATGCTCAATCTTGTAATCAGGTGGATCAATGTCAAATCCACAGTAATCCACCGCTCAAGCCATAGGTATCCACTATGGTAGCACGATAAGAGGAGTTTAACACTAGTGTTAACCTCATGGTGACGACCAAAATGGGGATCTTCATCACGTTTAGTATAGTGGACCATGCCAAATCCTTAATCCATGGATGGGAGACCAGGAAAGGATTCTTTCCAGTGGTCTTCCTCAAGTATCTATGGGGTGTGAGCATCGCATAGTTCTTTCTGTCGCTGAGATTGAAATCACTATTATTCAGTAGTGGGATCTGCCCTAACTGACTCTCAACTATGCGTATTCCTTTCGGGATGTACGGGTTGATCAAAATGTATTCAAAGTCCCATGGGATGCTGTCGCAGTTAACCACGCTAGGCAAGGGTGGGATATAATTTGGAAAGATTGATGGGATTTGCTTCACATTAGCCAGATCACCACGATTCTTACTTCACTGCTCAGTCACGGGGTTGACACAGACTGAATGACATTGATTTGAAGGTGAATCTTGCAGTACCCTGGTCGATGACACTTGTACTCCTTCGATTAAAGGTTTTTCATCCATCAACTTTTGAAGAAACTCCTCAACGAACTTTTCTAGCTCATTGGGTTTGCCCGACATTCTCACTGGTAACAGACAGGTCGAGGTAGGCAAATAGATAAGCAGGGTATACAAATAGACAACAACATCTTAGTTTCTGATAACACAACTAGACACACAATCAGTTCTTTGTTATCTCAGTTAATCATTGGTGGAAAAAAGTGGTCCTGACATACCATCCAACAGGTTAAATAATAAAACTTCATAATGAATTCTTCCAACGAGCAAGGATGCTTCCATCAATGCAAATCTATCTGTTATGGCACAGTCTCAACATCCCAAATGCAGTCCATCCACCCATAAATGCGTTTTCTAGCCATTTCGAAGCATCATTCTAACGGTCGGGGTGCCTCCAATGATCATATAGATTCTCCATGGCGAAGTCCCATTCTGCGCGGTTCTGCTGTTCCAGCGAGGTTCAAATTCTGTAAACCTTCCTACTGCGAAGTCTTCCATTTGTTCTCTGTAACTTCCTATAGCTTTTCCAACTTAGATTTTTTCTTACTGATATTGCTTGCCTTCTTTCCTATAATCTGAGTCTCTCTAACTCTTTCTGGATTCCTCTTTCCATTCTTATTCTTATCTTCTCCTAGCGTAGTGACTTTGCATTGCTGATGTGCTTCCAAGGGGTTCGAAGTTAATATCCCTTCTCTTATTAATTCCAGGGTGGGCATTCTTTTATCTTGCATGGATAGGTCCTTCAAACCTTCTTGCATTCTTTCAACTTTGACAACTAATTCTCTTGTGTTCTGTTACTTCGACTTAACTTCTCGTTCTTCTATCAATGGATCTATTTTTCTAGCTATGAAATCCATTAGTTCTTTCTTTTTCTTTTCTGTAGCTTCTTCCTCTTCTTTCCTTATGATATGATCCTTCTCAATCCAAGTATTTCCTAACAAAAGTGGGAAAGGGGCATTGTTCTCAACAAACTTAATGACTTCAAATTCCTCTTTAGTTGATGTTCCATGGATAATAACA
Organism: Picea sitchensis; assembly: GCA_010110895.2. Taxonomy (NCBI): domain Eukaryota; kingdom Viridiplantae; phylum Streptophyta; class Pinopsida; order Pinales; family Pinaceae; genus Picea; species Picea sitchensis. The sequence goes on along the minus strand of SNQJ01S0080413.1, from coordinate 91,453 downwards.
GGTACATTGATAATTATTCCACATAAGGTTATCATCTTTCCCTTGAAAAATCCTATCCTTCCCATTGATGGTACCATAGTAGGATTTCCCAAAATTTCCCAATTGCCTTCTGTCATAATATTCACTTGTGTTTCCTCATCCAACACACAGTCTATGTCGAAGTCTCCTATTCTTGCATTTATGCACTATTTTACCTTTAAGATCTCTGGTAATCTGACATCTTTGTGATTATTCATCATTTCTTTCAATTGTGATAACATAGTCTGAGATTTCTCTGACTCATTCTCTTGATGATTATCTAACATGCTCTTATTCTCTTGACCTCCTTCATAGTTTTCTTGTCTCATGTTCATTTGTTCAACTTTTTCAATCATTCTTGGGAAAGCCTCAACTTCATGATCAACAATTTTACAACAAAGATAAATAGTACCTATACCAGGGCATTCCTTAGCAATATGTCCCGGTCTTCTGTAGTTATAACATAGTGTCAATCCTCTCTTTGTCTTGTAAGTTACCCAACCTCTTCTATATTGCGCACTAGGATCACAGTGTTGGACCTACAATTCACAAAAAATTCTTTCTAGGCTCTTGCATCCACTTATTAGTCCAAAAGTTATTTCTATGCATAGGAATAACATATCTTTCCTCATTTCTATTAAATTTATTCAGATCAACTCTTTCTTCCAACTGTACCCTAGCTTTCAGACTAGGACATAATCTATTAAACATACCTAAATTCATGCTTTTGGTATTTTTTTTCCTTATCTTACTCTTATCAAAGCACAAAGCTTTACCTCTTTTAAGATCTTACCTATTTTCTTCAGATCAGGTTTCCTTCTTAGCACAAATCTTCACAAGTCAAGTAGAATAATGCACACTACAACAATAGATCTATGGACAAAGCTTCTCTTTTATTTACTTTAGTTCCCAGCAATCACATTTTCAGGTCTCGACAACATAACCATTTGTTGGCACAGGGGCAGACCCAGGGTTCAATGCTTCAACAATGCACCAACAAAACCCTAACTACTGGCCCTTTCGACAACACTTGCGAAGCAGGCGAAGTCTCACCCGAGGTAGAGGTAGGGGGGGTTACATGACTCAAGTGTCTGTAACCAATCTGGGACACAGATATGTGATTATAACACTTCACAAAGTACTTTAATAACACTTAGAAGATGATATGCATTAGTTCATTAGCTTCATTAACATCGCAGAACAAACCCTAAGATAGATCGACGCAGTAACAATAAATATTAATCACTTCAACCACTTAGCACACAACATAGAGTTGGATCTAACATTCATTCATCCTTAACACATGTGATGCACTAAGAATCTATAGATCTATCTAACATACATAATAAGAAAAGAAGATTCATAATCTAAACAACACAACACAGAGCAACCAAAAGACATAATATATACGTGGTTCACCCCAATGTGGGGCTATGTCCACCAATTGCTTCGTATTCTTTATTATTGTTCAATCTCTTACATTCATCTTCTCCTGTGCACTAAGCCATAGAGGCAAGCTTCGCAGAGGACAAGAGATCTACACACTGAGCACCAGATCCTCCTTCCAAAAATTAGGTCAAGGCATAGAGCCAACTCCTTTATCGAGCATAGAGCCTTAGATACACATTCTGCTGCATAAAGCACTCATAACTTCTTTCACTTAGCTACTTAGACTTCTCTCTCTAAGTCTATTGGTCTCTCCCTACAATACAGTCTTACATTTATTTATACTTTTACAATAAGGCCTAAACATGGGAGAACCCATGGGCTGACATCCCATAACCCATTACAAAAACCCTAGTGAACCCTTTACTGGGTCCAAAAATCCCACAAAACAAGTGAGATCTGCGATCTTAGCTCTGCCTAGGCACTCCTTCCTTGATCACTGCATCGATGTCCAAAAAGTGGTCAAAATTGACCAATATTTCCTCAAAACTTGGTCGAGGGTCAACACCGTGGAATAGGTGGGTGTCCACAGATATCCACCTGGATCAATCCTCCCTCCTTAGGAAGAAATGGTCTCCATTGCATTGAGTTCCCAGGGGAGAGAGGGAAGCATTTGCTGAATCTAAATCTTGGTGATTTGCTTTCCTTGCTGGAGACGTCACATTGCTCGGTTTGTGGAAGGTTGTCACGAACCTGTTGCTGGCAGGGTTGAATCTGTTCAACTAGTCGGGATACATGAGATGATTGCGTGTATAAAGAATTTTTATGCTTTGATGCAATCTTTTCGACCTTCTTCTGTTGGATAGAAGGTGCTTGGTCCGATATTGTAGTGGTTGTAGTCTCCTTGTGTTAACCTTTCGAACATATCGTGAAGAAGCTGAATTTTGTAGTATGAGATACTACCTTGTGACATTGTTTAGGTGGGACAATAGTTGGAACTACCTCTGGTATTCTATAGAGATGACCCCTCAAAGTAATAATGACACTATGGGGTCAAGACTCATAAACAACATGGTGCTTCCACATATATGGTTGGACCAAGAGAACATCAAATACATCCAATTGGGAAACATCACATAATACCTCATGCTTGGAGGGCTGGATGCCATATGAAAATTGGCACTGTTGGATGACACAAAGATCTCGTCCCTGGTGAATCCACCTGATATTGTATGGCTGTGGGTGTGGTGTTGTTGACAATCCAAATTGTTTGACGACCTCTACTTAGATGAGGTTCTTCTTGCTTCCAATATCAACAATAAAATGCAGTGGGGTCCTCTTCACCCACATCTGTGAATGAAAAATGTGCTCCCCCTTTTCAGGATTTGTTCATTCTTTTGGTTGAATTACTGCGGTCGTGAAAATAACAGTGGGGTCTCAATCGATGATCTGTCTTTTACTAGTATTTTCAAAATCAGATTCTGAATCAGAGTTTGACTCCTTGTCTTTGATATCGACCACCAATGACTGTTTTGAGAAACATTGATTGGTGTTGTGCCAGGGGATTTTGTGGATATCACACCATTTTACAGTGTCCTTCTTCTCTTCATCTTCCTGTGACCCTTCTTTTCCTTTGGCTTAATTGGTTTTCAGGAGTTTTTTGTTAGGGTCGTCTTTCTCATACTTTGGTTTTTTTGGATTTGTAGATATGAACTCCAGTTTGTTCTGGTGCTTAAATTTCTTCTCTATTTTAACAACATATCTATACGCAACATCAAATGATGAGATATCCAAAAAATCCATTTCAGTTTGGATGTATCTGTGTAGAGCCCCACAGTATCTTAGAACCAAATTTTGCTCAGAGTCTTTGATGCCCAACTTGGCATGCAAGGTATGGAAGGTATTGGTGAACTATGGCATTGCTTGGCCCCTTTCTTTCCGTAGTGTGTTCCATCTCATGTGCTAGTCTTCATAGTTTCCAACAGGGTAATATTTTTCCTTGACCTCATCCACAAAAACATCCCAAGTGGGATCGACCCCATATATTCCAGACTCCTCTGTGGAACTTTTCTCCTAGTAAGTTTCCCACCAATGTTTGACATAGGGAAGATCCTTAAGGATTGTGAAGGTGATCTTTTCCCTGTAAAAAAAATGCTGAACATATAAATAACCTTCTAGCATATTTAACCATTTGTCTAGGGCATCCACATCTATCTGATCTTCAAATATGGGAATATTAAAATTAACCTATACCTTGAAAGGCAAGGTGCCTCTAAAGTGGTTTCTTTATGAAGACACACCTATTGTTATCGGCAAGCATTGAAGGATGTGGGAAAAATTCTCCATCATTTCGTCCCTCTGTCGCGTGAGAGATTTCTCAGACAAGAAATCAATAGAATCTTCTGCTCCATCGTTTTTCTTTTCTTCTGACATGGAGGGTTTCTTGGGGGTGCAAGAGATATTGTCCTAAATAGAGACAAGCTCAAGACCCAACTTGATATACTTGGACCTCGTCGGGGACATGCACTGAAAAACGATCAAGAGAAGCCTGCTCTGATACCACTGATTCAGATTATTTTCGGCACAAAATGAGAGTGGAGATATAATAAAGAAATGTACAGAGATGTATCAGATATCCAACAATATAACTTAAATATATCATATATGTATCAAATATCCAAAAATATAATAGAAACATACCAGATATATAAAGACATAGATACAATAATACACAATTTCTATTAATGTCTGAAATGTAGAAAACAATAAACATACAGAGTGAAAGACTTGCTAGAATGGTGGCAACTTATCTGTGAGAAGAGATGTGATGAATACTCTCATTCACAAGAATATGATTTTTACAATGAGGCTCCAAAGTCCCTTTTAACATAATTAAAATCCAAAACCCTAACCCAGGAAGATGAAAAGCCAAAAGGTTTGCGGGTCCCGATGGGTGTAGTTGATACGTCAACTTCCCGAGGGCGTAACTTTTGCATACGATCTATGTTTGGGGCACTCGATACACCATTGGAAAGGTATAACTGAGAAGAATGATTTTCGACTAGCCCAAGTCATTGGATTAAAATATCACATTGGCCCCAAATCCCCCAAAAACGTCGTTTAGGGCCTCAAAATGGCCCCAAATGTTTGGAACCCAAAAACCTGCCGAAAAGCTGCCAAGATGGAAAACTATTTTTTGAGCCCGTGGAATAGGTGGGCGTTCACCAATATCTACCTGGATCATTAACCCCCCTAATTCAAGAGAGACTTAAAACTTATTAAAACCAACCAACTACATTCACAACATTTCGCTTCAAGTTTAACTATTTACTTTCAAAGCAATCTCACTCTTTCAAGTTGTGCAACTTTATATTTCAAGTAACTTACTTTTCATGTGATTCTAATTTCCAAGCAACTTCATGTTTTAAGTCATTCTCTCTCATTGTGGATATGTACATGTGTTAAAGCATCTTTTTTATTATTATAAGTATTCTTTATTCATTTGGAAGTAATTGTCTAGAACTAATAGTCGTTTTATCATCTAATCTATTATGTAGATATTTCACCATCTAATTTATTTTGTAGATATTCCATGTTGTAATATATATTTAATTACTCATCTCAACAAGCAAACTTTGGGTATATCTTAGGCACTTGTATATTTTATTGTATGTGAAAGAAAAGGATTGTCTGTCATTAAAAGAACTGCATTTGCATTGTTTGCTTGTCATTGGGTTGGGTCTCCCTAATAAAAACCAAATTAACTCCTAGATCATTTATTAAAACTTAACTTAGTAATGTAAGGTTTATCCCACTTGGCTTCCCTAGGAGTGAGCTTAGACGGAAGAGGTCTAGAGCGAGGTGACAGTGGGTCTAGACTTAGGATTGTGCCTATAAGGAAACACCAAGTGGGTTGGAGACTTCTCCATGTTAGTAGGAATGTATAAGGATGAAAACATCTTTGGCGGCATTGACGGGGAAAAGTCTCTTATCCTTGGCTAATCAACAACTCTAATTTATTCTTTAAAAACTAAGTAATAAATTTTCCCTAAATTTTTTTAACGCGGGTCATGTTATTCATTATTTCTTACTCTCCAAGTGGTGACTCCATATGATAATTCTTTGAGTTATCCTACCAGGAGGAACCCACAAGGGTTGGTTTATTCTCTTCCTGAACCTGAAAGGGTGTACAAGAGGATACTAAACAGACTAGCCCCTCGTAGGCTACTTGAAAGTCTTGGAGAAGAAGCAATATCTGATATACATCACTTATTTTCACATAATAATCCTACAACAACTAATCCTAATTTAATTATGGGAGATCTACTAAGACCTTTTAACTTTGCAGCTATTCATGGTGCTCCTCATGCAATTCTTGACAAAGCTATTGAGAAATTTCCTTCTTTTCAGGGAAATAATGTTGTTAGTGCCAAAGCTCACATCTTAAATGCTGACTTATGTATCGACAAGTGGCGCAATAGTCACAATGTGGAGGATGTAAAGATGCCCCTGTTTGTGTATTCTTTAGAGGGGGATGCAACTGAGTGGTTTTTAGAACAAGATCCCAATAAGTTTAGCACCTTGGATGAAATTAGAAAGATTTTAGAGAAAGGTGGGATGATTAGAAAGAGGATAGCTTCCCTTAGTACAAGTCAGAAAAAAGAGAATGAAACTATGGATGAGTTCAATAAAAAATTTAATGAGTTGGTCAAAAGTATTCCTACAATTATCAAGCCTCCTAATGCATATATTCTAATTCATTACATGGAATCCTTTGAGGGGGAAATTAGATATCAACTAAGGGATAAGGACCCACAAACTCTAAAGGATGCACACAAATTTTCCATAAGAATAGATACAGATATGCAAGATGATAGGAAGTCCAACATTCCTGGTTTTTCAATGGGAACTTATTCCAAGAATGTTAAGGAAAGGAAGAAGAAAGTAGAGGTTCAAGTGTCTTCTAATGATAGCATTAAGGAGCTAACTCAATTGATCAAACAAATGTAAATTAACCATGCCAATCAGATTCATGTTTTTCAATACAGATTGATAACTATGGAGAGGGTGCAATCTAGTAGGTCCCATCACAAGCCAAATGTTAAATGGCCAAAGAGACCTCCTCCTCAAGATCGAAGGCCACCAAATCCTTTTGAGTCCACCAAATTGCATTATCGATAAGCCATACCTTATTGTAGACCTCGTGGTGAATTTAATGAGGAAATGACTTGCCTAGTTTTCCTTGAAGGTTGTGATGATGAATATTATTCTAACTCAAGAAATGAAAAAGTCAACGTGTGTGGTAGAAAGTACAATGTTGGAATGCATGATTGAATGGAATTTACTGAAAAAGGTAGTAATCCTAGTTGCATGAATAATGTTTTAGATAAGGAAACATAAAAGTTTGGGCCTAAGCCTACTCCCCAACAAGTGTCAGAAATGGCTAAGTATAGAGGCATTACTTACCAAAGGAATGGACAAAGAAATCAAGATAGGCCTTAAGTGAAAATTCCTAAGATAGTTCCTTCCTCTCCTAAATAAAATGTACATGCAAATTAAGAGTCAAATATTGATTTAGGAGGATGGCTCCATAATGCGAAAATGTTGGTTCCCGTGTCAGAAATCATGAAGATCCCTTCTCAAAGGGAAAAATTGATTAAATCCATAGAAGATCCTCTCCAAAACATTGTGGATAGGAAACCAGTAGTAGCTTACCAGGACACACCAATAATTTTGCAGAATTGGGATAGGGGAAATGAAAAGAATCAACCTTTTTTCCTTTCTCCACTTGTGAACAATCATCTCCTTCATAATTGCATGTTAGATTCAGGAGGAAGCTCAAATGTTATGACTAAGAAGGTAATGGAATAATTGAATCTAAGGTTATCAAGACCTTACCATAAAATTTGTGCCATGGATGGTAAAATGATTAAAGTGCATGGTTTGATTAAAAGTTTACAAGTGCATTTGGCTGCCTTCCCAGACATCATGATAGAAATGGATATAGTAGTGATAGATGTGCCAAATGCTTGGGGTATGTTTATTTCAAGAAAACAAACTGCATATTTTGGGGGTAGTCTACTAATGGAATTAACTTATGCTACCATACCCACTCTAAATGGAACCACATTTAATTTGAATAGAGAATTGGAAAGAAGGTATCATGCAGAAGACCTAAGGAATCTCATAAATGAATTGAAGTATAAAGAAGATAACCTTGGAAATTATGATATCTTGTCTAACTCTTTAGGGCCCATAGAAGAGGAAGTTAAACAAGAAAGTGTTGGTGAGGTTTGGTACATGCATTTTGATGGTGCATTTTCTAGAACTGGAAAAGGTGCTGGAATAGTAATTGAATCTCCATCTGGTCATGAATTTAAGTTTGCATATAGATTAGTATTTGATGCTACAAATAATGTGGCTGAGTATGAAGTCTTGTTTCTTGGTTTAGAGCTTTGTATGCAAATATGAAAGGCTAAAAAAGTATAGGAATTCAATATGAGACTCCATGGAAAATATTGATGCCTTAAACCTTATTTCTATTCCTAGAGATTAGAATTTTAAAGCAGATGAACGAGCTGTAGCTGCCTCCACTCTTCAACTCTCCCAATATTTGATTAAAGAATTTTTTTTGGTATAGGTCATATTTAAGACTTCAGTTCGGGATAATATGGATCATTGGAAAATATTTGATGATGATAGGAAAGTCATTAAAAATTTTGGGAAATGAAATTTCTTTCAACAACATAAGATTTTATCACATCTACGGGAAGAAAATGGGGAGGAAGACACCTTATCAAAAAAAGCACTTCAAATGCCAGAAGGGAAGATCCAATACAAAAAATGGATTGATGGTCACGAGGGCCCCACACACTTTATGCATCTTTATTTGTGACTGGTTTTATCTCTAGTTTTGGTAGTTTTGATATTTAGCAGGTCTTGGGTGCCTCCCACAAATTAGAGTTATATGTATCTTTATGTTTTTGATGAAGATTTGTGAGAAGTTTTGTATATTTTTAAAGCAATTGAAGTTCTGTTGTGAAATAATTTCTTTAGTAGTGAATTTGGAGATGGATGCAACTTTCAGTTATACGTAGTGTTTTGAGAACAACATATATTTTAATATATTGAGAAATTTTCTACTGGAAAAATATAAGAAAGTAATTAAGTTCTAAATCACATCCAAGAATTTTCTGAATTCCATGTCAATGAAAAAGAAGAGGGATGTAATTACACAGAGAATCATTATAAGGTTAACCCAGTCCCTAGAGGCCTTGTTGCACAAGAAATAATATTTGACAGGTAAGATGGTCACAAACCAAAGGAAGAAACAATTATAAAACCATGTGACCACTTGGAAGTCAACATAGGAACTATTGAAGAGCCTAGAATGGTGAAGGTTCGAAGAAGCACACCTATAGAGGAAAGAAAAGAAATTATTAAATTACTAAGAGAGTATAGGGATGTTTTGGCTTTCACCTATGATGAGCTTAAGGTCTATAGGGAATGTGTAATTCAACATGTAATTCCTTTGATGGAGGAATCTAAGCCCTTTAGACAAAAGTTGAGACAAATTAACTCCAAGTTAGCTCCTTTGGTCCAAAAGGAGTTACAGAAAATGCTAGCAGCCGGAATAATAGCCCAAACTAGACATTCTTCATGGCGTTCAAATTTGGTGGTATCTAGAAATAAGAATGGTCAAATCAGATTGTGTGTATGTTACCCATGATTTTGATCGTCATGATGATGTATTGATGATGGTGTACTCAGGCTCTTCAGTAGAACTTTCTCCTGAGAAAAGTTACCTTCATCTCTTTCCAGAAATCACATTTTTAAGTATTGTTTGCAGGCTGCTAGTATATTTGCTTGCGAGAATGCATGATTATCGCAGGCTGCCTTAAGCTAGGGTGCGAGAAGTTCGCACTGTGTTGAAGTGCTAGGGTGCGAACTCTTTCTAATGAAGGGAAAAAGATGAATTCTCGAAGCTTCTAGAAGGGAATCTTCTAGAAGGATGAGATGGCATTTGAAGGGTTATCCTAGTACTGGATTCCCTGATATTTTGAGATCATTCTTATCCAAGTAACCGATTCATTCTCTCCTATATATTGAGTGAATTCTCATGGAAAAGGTTCAACAAACAAGGTTAAGCAAGACATTGGAGAATTGGTGAAAGACTGTATGAAGGACTGATGCTACAGCAGCTAAGAACTCCAACAAATTTATCAAAGGTGGTTGATCTTCTTCATGCAAGTGAGCAAGTGTGTGTGTCGAAGCCAAGGGTCATCGAAAGGAAATTTGCAACATCAAGGCTCAGGTTGTAATCTTTACTTTCCATCAATATGATACAGTAATATGTCCCTTTCCCATA
>SNQJ01S0080413.1:67733-81631 GCA_010110895.2 Picea sitchensis | reverse complement strand
ATGATACAGTAATATGTCCCTTTCCCATAAAGTTAATTCCACTTTATTGTATAACTCCTTGATCATATACATAGATTTACTATTGAATAAATTGTGCTTTCTTCACTCCACTTGGTTTGTATCATTTTGGTCTTGACTGTACGAGAGCATTGGAGCGAAGCGGGAGCAACAAAGACCAACGGAAGTGATTATAAGGTATGCAACTTGTTCTTACCTCTTAGTTCATTCAATAGTCAAAATCTAGGGAAAGAGTATTATTCTGTCTTGCTTTGTTCTAGATCCAGGTGGATCTAGGGAGATCGGTTTGTGTCCGCACTTACGGATTTATCCAATAACAGTGTAGATTTCAGAAATTTGAACATTGCATGTACAAAATATTGTTATCCCCTCCCTAAAATGAAAACATTGCTACAAAGGGTAACATGATAAAGAATTATTTCAATGCTTGATGGGCTTTCAGGATATAATCAGATCAAGGTCAAGGAAGAAGATAGGCATACAACTACTTTCACTACTCCATGGGGTACCTTTGAATATCTGAGAATGCCTTTTGGATTATCTAATGCTGGAGCTACTTTTTAAAGAGCTATGGATTATGCCTTTAGGGGATTAATTGGAAATATCATTGAAATTTATCGGGATGATTTAACAGTGTTTTCTAAGGATGGGAAGAGTCATATTGGTCACTTAAAATAGGTTTTTGAAAGATGTAGGGAGTTTGGAATTTCTTTGAATCTTGCTAAGTCAGTTTTTTGGGTAACAGAAGGGAAACTCTTGGGCCACATAATTTCCAAATATGGGGTCAAGTTAGATCCAGAGAGAGTCGAGGAAATTGAAAATGTCCCCTTGCCTACATCTAAGAAAGCTCTCCAGTCCTTCTTGGGCCAAACCAATTTTGTCCATAGGTTCATTCAAAATTATACAGAAATAGTGAAACCTATTTATAAGTTTCTTAAGATGGATGTTAAGTTTGAATGGAATGATGAAAGTAAGAAGGATTTTCAAGATATTAAGACTGCCATATCTTAAGCTCTCGTCCTCATAAGTTCGGATTATTCCAAGGACTTCTAGATTTTCTCCTTTGCTTATGAAGATACCATTGTTGTTGTGTTTCTTCAGAAGAATGAACAAGGCCATGACCAACCCATTTCTTACATGAGTAGGGCCTTACAAAATGTAGAGTCAAAGTATCCCATGTTTGAAAAATAGGCCTATGCTTTGGTGAAGTCCCTAAAACATTTCATAGTCTTTATTGGGTATGTTCCTAATTCAACGGTTAAATATGTTTTGTCTCAGTCAAAGGGATTAGGTTCAAGGGGTAGATGGATTGCTAAAATCCAAGAGTATGATTTGGAAATCAAACCCACCAAATTGGTCAAGGGACAATGTCTAGCTAAGATGTTGACTGAAGGGAATGAAAGGGCCTTGGGTATTATTTGTCAAAATAATAATCAAGAGTTCTCCCCTAACTTATTGAAGCTTGAATAGGTTGAGTGGAATGCATATATTATTTTATATGTTAAGAATATCACATGTCTAAGTCATCTAGTGGGTCACAAGAAAAGGGATTTAAGTTTAAAATCATCTAAGTATGTCCTCACTAGAGATGGGTTAGGATGGAGGAATCTGGATGGAATTATCCTTAGGTGTGTGGATGAAGTTGAAGTTAAGAAACTAGTGGATGAATTCCATGTTGGGTTTTTGGTGGTCATTATGCAGCTAAAACAAGTCACACAATCCTTAGAGAAGGATATTATTGGCCCACCATATTTTTAGAAGTACATCAATTTGTGAGAAAATGTGAGCCTTGTCATCTTTTCACTGGGAAACACAAGTTAGCCGCCCTCCCTTTGCAACCAGTAGTGGTTGAAGCACCTTTTCTATAGTGGGGTTTGGATTTCATAGGAAAGTTTAAAGATAATTCATGTAATGGTTATTCATGGGTCATAAAAGCTACATATTACTTCACTAAATGGGTTGAATCCATTCCCACTAAGTCATCAACTGAAAACGTTTTCATAGACTTCCTTAAATACATGATCATAACTAGATTTGGTGTGCCTTCAAATATAGTAACGGATAGTGCTAAAGCTTTTTGTTCATCAGAAATGTCTTCTTTCTATTTTAAATATGGCATTATCTTATCTCATGCATCAGATTATTATCCCCAAGGAAATGGTCAAGCTGAGTCAATTAATAAAAACTTAATGACCATAATCAAGAAAATGGTTGGGGAAAACAAAAGGTCTTGGGATAATAAGATCAAATATGCATTATGGTGATCCAGGTGGATATCGGTGGCCACCCACCTTCTCCAACTGGCCCAAAACATGTTTCTGGCAATTTTGGTAATTTACTATTTTTAGCAGTTTTTAACTTCCAGGGCCATTTTGAGGCCCTAAATGATGTTTTTTGAGAAAATAGGGAGAAACATGGAAGATAGATCAATGTTTCTCACCCAAAAGTTGTAGTTCTCGGATATATCTTTCCAATGAGCTATTGAGCGCCCCAAACAAAGATCGTATGAAAAAGTTACACCCCTAGGAAGTTGACGTAGCAGGAAGACATTTTCTACTTAACAAGTGGTATCAAAGCACTTGCCTCTTCGAGGGGGCTTCCTCCTATTGAGCTACCGCTCCAAATACAATATTTCTCTTCATGTCTCGTTACATTGCTTGAGCCCCTTTATATAGTGCTACCATCACCTAAGAACATTCTAGAGGAGGAATCTTCTAGAGTTTGAGCTCCTTTATATAGTGCTACCATCACCTAAGAACATTCTAGAGGAGGAATCTTCTTAGAAGTAGAACCTTCTAAGAAGTCCTCTTACATTTATTATATCTAACTACCATAGTACCTTATTTATCAATATAGTGGACCTAGTCCACCTTTACATTGAATGACCTCCAATTATATCTACTACGGGCCCTCTCTCGCTCTTACTACCTCTCTAGCTACCCACATTCCATCCTCTTATGAAAGCGCTTGTCCCAACGCTTGATGTACAACCATATACCGTGGTCCCATGGATAAGTGTGGACCGTATCGAAGAAGACTGGAGAACCAAAGTCCCATGTAGAAAGTAAATCCACCATGTCAGTAGTCCAACCACCATTGTGCTTCCTGTCCCATGTCCAAGTGCTCATGTGGAACTCCGTAGAAGATTTTTTAACCCAATAACCAACTCCAAATGATGCTCCAAAGATCGACACCCATCATGTGGATCCAAATAAGAAGATCCATCCACATAGTGGAAAAAGTTCATAGCAGAATCTGGAAGGAAAAATACCACCGTAGAATATGCAAACTGAACGCTAGTAACTAGCTCCCGCATTTGGGACATTGGATGTTCTCATGTATATAGATGGTGGTTAAATAAATAAAATATGGAAGTGGTTGTCATCCTTCAGAATGATAACTATCCATATACCAATCATCACACCGTCCTCGTAAAATCATACCAAGCATATCTTCTTGATTATATTCATTCATGAGGTCCCGTGCATAAGAAATCTCTCTCGCATGTTATTCAATGAATCTTGAATACCACGAAACCTATCATTGAGGCCATTCCTTTGATGATATTTCCAGAGGGTCGTCTCAGGAGGCCTGTGCTAACACATCCAATCTAGCATCCACTGGGCTTTGGAACATCTCAAGAATTTCTTTCACGGGTTTGAGATGAATCCAGCCATCTCGAGCACCCCATAGAACTCTTCGGTCCCCTAAACACATGAAAAACTCAAAAAAATTGACTCAATAAGTTTCGGCAAAAAAATCACGGCTTTTTCCAGAAACCCTAAAAACTCAAGTATCCTTGAAATGTCTATAACTTCACTCGGACTTCGTTTCTACTGATTTTTTTTTTGAAATTGAGTGAAATTGTGAGAAGAACTCAGATATGTAATTTATTTTTGGCAAATTCTATCCTTCTCAAATGCTACAGAAATAAAAACAAAAATTGCACCGTCGTCCGTGGAAAAAAACCCCTAAAAATTGCAGATTTTAAAAACTCAATATCTTGACTTCCCACTGCTCGATGATTTTTTTTTCTCAAATTGGGTTTTTTTCTGAGGGAACTCAGATCTACAACCTTTTCTGCAATTTTTCACAGAAATATACTAAAAATGTTCGAATGTCATGGTCCTCTTCCTAAAAAAATATTCCAGAAAAATAAAAGTAGTTGTTTCACAACTTCCGCCTCGAAAGTGCCTCGATACCAATTTTGTTGGCACTGGATAGATCTACAGTCATAATCACCAAACAAAATACTCAATACAAAAGCACCACAATGATATAGAAGAACAATATAGAAAATCACAACTTTATTATATCAAAACCCTTAGGGTAGGGCAACACCATACAATGGATCCCATATGAAGGACCCTCCCTGCTCACTTGCCTCTCGAGGGTTTCCTCCCATTGAGCTACCGCCTCCAAATAGAATATTTCTCTTGATGTCTCATTACATTGTTTGAGCCCCCTTTATATAGTGCTACCATCACCCAAGAACATTCTAGAAGATTCCTCCTAGAATGTAGAACCTCTAAGAAGTCCTCTTTACATTTATTATATCTAACAACCATAGTGGGTCTTATTTAATAATATAGTGGGACTTAGTCCACATCTTTACATTGAATGACCTCCACTATTATCACTCATATTCTCTCATTCCCCCTACTACCTCTAGCTACCTTAACAAGTGGTAATGAGCACTTTTTCATACGATACCACAGGATCCCTTCCATAATAGGGATCCATTGTATGGTGTTGCCCCACCAAGGGTTTGGTAATATTATTGTGTGGTTTATCTCATCTTGCTTCTAGGATCTATTGTGTATTCAAGAATTGTGTTTCTATTATATCTCGATCTGGTTTAGGTACTTAACATGGTTAATGTGAAAGCACCCTTTCCACGGAGTTAAGTAAATATTTTTATTTTGCAGATTTTTTCGAGAAGAAAAAGAGGGCCGCGACATTCTCTGTGACATTTTCAGTATATTTTGTGTAGAATTTGAAGAAAAGTATTGTATATCTGAGTTCCTCTCAGAAAAACACCCAAGTTAAAAAAAAATCATTCGAAACTGGAGTCTAAGGTCAAGATATTGAGGTTTTAAAATCAATCTTTCGTGGTTTTTCTCATATTTATGGCGCAATTTATTCTTATTTTCTGTAGCATTTGAGGCCGAATTGCCCAAGTAAATTACAGATCTGAGTTCTTCTCACAATTTCACCCACTTCAAAAAAAACAGCCTAAACGGAGTCCGAAGTGAAGTTATGAGCATTTTAAGTTCAACAACTTTCTAGGGTTTTTCTTTCCAAAAGTCATGATTTTCCATAACTTATTGTGAGTTCATAGGATGCTCGATGGCTATTTTTTCTCAAAAAGAAATTCTTGAATCATTAAAAGCCCAATTGTTTCACACATTGGATGCATTTTCACATGGTCTCACAGACCGCCTCACAGACAATCTCAGAGGCACCTTCAATGATAGTTTTCTAGTATTCAAGATTCATTGAATAACATGCAGAGAGATTTCTTATGTGGCCCTCATGAATGAATATAATCAAGAACGATATGCCTGGTATGATTTAGAGGACGACAGATAAAGTTATACATGGATAGTTATTACTCGGGATGACAACCACTTCCATATTTTTATTTGATGACTCTACTCCACCCATGTAGAGAACATCAATGTCCCGACGTAGAGCTAGTTACCAACGCTCAATCAAGATATTCTACAATGGTATTATTCCTTCCGTGTGATTTTCTGACGCACCATTTTCCACCATGTGGATGGATCTTCTATTTGGATCCACATGATAGGTGCCGGCCTTTGGAGCATCATTTGAGTTGGTTATTGGGTTCCAAAATCTTCTACCTAGAGTTCACATGAGCACTTGGACATGGGACCAAGCCAATGGTGGTTGGACCACGATGGTGGATTTCCTTTCTACATGGGACTTTGTCCTTCAAGCCTTCAAAGATTATGGAATCCACAATTATCCATGGGACTCGGGTATATGAGCCAGGGACATCAAGCTGAGGACAACGCTTCATAAGGGGGATGGAAAGGCAGCTAGGAGAGTAGGGGGCCCAGAGGCCCATAGTGATAATAGTGGAGGTCATTCAATGTAAGGTGGACTAGGTCCACTATATTATTAAATGAAGGCCCACCATGGTAGTTAGATATAATAAAATGTAAGAGGACTTCTTAGATTGTTCCACTTCTAGAAGATTCCCAGAATGTTCTTAGGTGATGAAGCACCATATGCTGGGTTCAAGCAATGTAATGAGACATGAAGAGAAGTGCATTGCATTTGGAGTCAAGCTCACGAGGAGGATGCCCCCCGATGAGGCAAGTGACATGAGAGGATCCTTTCTATAATATGATCCATTGTATGTTGTTTCCCCACCTCAAGGGTTTGGTAATAATATTGTGTATTTCTTTCCATCTTGTCAGGATCTATTGTGTATTCAAGTATTGTAAGGTTTATTATATCTTCAGATTCGGTTTAGGTAATTTAACACCCATCTAGTCTACACAAACCTTTGATTTTCATCTTCCTGGGTTAGGTTTTGGATTTTACTTTTGTCAAAAAGGCCCTTAGAGCCTCATTGTCAATCATCTTCTCACGATGCTAGTAGTCACCACATCTCTTCGTAGATAAGCTACCACCATTCTAGCTAGTCTTTCACTGTTTATTACGCCTCTATACATTTATTTCATTAATAGAAATCGTAATAATCAGAGCATCCGGACTCCTTTTATTTCCCATATATCCTCATATATTGTCTCTCTTGTAATATCTATGAATATTTTTGTATATATATCCGCTCTCATTTTGTGTCTAAAATAATCCGAATCAAGGTACTCGAAAGTGTCGCTTCTTGATCATTTTTCAAGCAGCATGTCCCCATTTAGGTCCGAAAGTATGTTAAGTTCCCAAATTTTGTCTCTCTTGAGGAAAATCGCCTCGCACACCCAAGAAACCCCTCTATGGTGGAAGAAAGAAAAATGATGGAGTAGACGATCCTATCACCGTATGTTTGAGCAAGCTCTCGTGTGACAGAGGGACTAAATGATGGAGAATTTTCCACATCCTCTTCCAATGCCTACCGATAGCATCGACATATTCATCAAACAACCACTTTGGAGGCACCCACCTTTCAAGGTACATGTTAATTTTGATATTCCCTATTTGAAGGTCAACAGATGTACCTAGATAAATGGTTAAATCGCTAGAAGGTTATTTCTCTATAATATTTTGTGACAAGGAGATCACACTCCTTGAGGATCTTCCCCATGTCAAAAAATTGGTGGGAAACTTACCGGGAGAAGAGTTCCACAGAGGAGTTTGGAATATATAAATGATCCCACTTGGGATTTTTTGTGGGATGCTAGAAAGGAACAATATTACCCTCGCTGGAAACTCATGCGAGGACCATTACATGTGATGGACCACACTGCAACAAGAGAGGCCAAGCAGCTCCAGAGTTCACTAATACCTTCCATACCTTTTACACCAAGTTGGTATCAAAGACTCTCGAATCCATTACTTGGTTCTCAAATACCGTGGGGCTCTACACGATACATCCAAACTAAAATGGTTTTCCCGGACATCTCATCACTTGCTTCCTATTGTTATACCGTTAAAATCTTTAGAAGAAATTTAAGCACTGGGACAACGGGAGTTTGGCCCGTAACCACAACAACCAAAGTATGACAAGCATATCTCCCTAACAAACAGCCTCCTAAAACTAGTCCGCCACATGAAAAGAAGGGTCAGTGGAAGACAAAGAAGGACAATCGAAAATGGTGCAATTTCCACAAAATCCTCCTGGCACAACACCCATGAATGTCACTCAAAAATAGCTCAGGGTCGAGATCAAAGACAAGGAGCTCTAACCCTAATTCAAAATCTGATTATGAAATACTGGTAAAGGACGTATCATTGATGCACTTTAACGCTATTTCATGGACTACATCAATTCAACCGTAAGAACCAATGTATCCGTATAGAGCACCTTTCTCATTCATGATGTGGGTGAAGGGGACCTCTCACTGCATTTTATTGTTGATAACTACAGCCAGAAGAACCTCATCTCACAGAGAAGTTGCCAAATGTATTGGGATTGTCGACAACACCACACCCAATAACCATACAAGACGGTGGTTTCCACCAAGGACGACATCTTCGTCGTACGCAGCAATGTCGATTGTTCATACCTAAATCCAACCCTTCAAGGATAAGGCATATGTGATGTTGCCCCATTGATGTTTCAGATGTTCTTGGGCCAACCATATATGTGGAAACGCCATGCTATCTATGAGTCTCGACCCCGTAGTGTCATTATTACTCTGGGGGGTCATCTCTACAGGATACTAGAGGTAGTTCCAACTACTGCCCCACCTAAACATTTCCACAAGGTAGTATCTCATACTACAAAATTCATCTTCTCCACAATCTATTCAAAAGGGGAACAAAAGGATACTGCAACCACCATAGCTTCGGCCCAAGCACCTTCTATCCAACAGAAGCAGGTCGACAAGGTTGCAACAAAGCACAAAGATATCTTTTTCACACAATCATCTAAAATATCCAGACTGGTTAAAAAGTTCCAAACCTTCCAGCTAAAGGTTCGTGATAGCCTTCAACAAGCTAAGCAATGCCACTTCTCCAGCAAGGCAAGTAGATCACCAAGATTCAGATTCAACAATCGCTTTCCCCTCTCCCCCGGGAACTCAACGCAATGGAGACCATTGCTTCATAAGGAGGGAGGATTGATCCAGGTGGATATCAGTGGCCACCCACCTTCTCCAACTGGCCCAAAACATGTTTCTGGCAATTTTGGTAACTTACTATTTTTAGCAGTTTTTAACTTCCGGGGCCATTTTGAGGCCCTAAATGATGTTTTTTTGAGAAAACAGGGAGCAACATGGATTATAGATCAATGTTTCTCACTCAAAAGTTGTATTTCTCGGATAGATCTTTCCAACGAGATATTGAGCGCCCCAAACGGAGATCGTATGCAAAAGTTACACCCCTGGGAAGTTGACGTATCAACTACCCCCATCGGGGCCCACAAACCTTTTGGCTTTTCATCTTCTGGGGTTAGGGTTTTGGATTTTACTTTTTTTAAAAAGGCCCTTAGGGCCTCATTGTAATAATCATCTTCTCACGGATGCGAGTAGCCGTCACATCTCTTCTCAGAGATAAGCTACCACCATTCTAGCGAGTCTTTCAATCTGTATTTTACAGTCTCTATACATTTATTTCATTAATAGAAATCGTGTATTACTGTATATCTGTGACTCTTGTTATTTCCGCTAAATCTCTGTTATATTGTTGTCTCTCTTGTAATATCTATGAATATTTCTGTGTTATATCTCCGCTCTCATTTCGTGCCGAAAATAATCCGGATCATATGGGCTGATAGAATAACTAAGAAGGCAACAACAAGGATAATTCATTTTGATATGGTTTATGGTTTGGAGGCTAGGTTTCCAGTACACCTTATACTTCCTACTTATGGTTTGGTTCAGGATTTTTCCACTGAACATGATGCAATTCAACACAGGGTTAATCAGATAATCGAGTTAGATGAAAGAAAGAAAAAGGCTTATGATAAGAATTGAAAGAATCAGATTAAGGTTAAAAAGGATTTTCATAAATCATCTAGGAAGAGGGATTTCATATTTGGGGACATAGTATTATTATGGGATAAAGGCAAAGAGAAAGCATGCAATCATGACAAATTTGATAGTTTGTGGTTGGGTCCATATGTGATCCAGGAAATAGTAGGTCCAAATTATTTCCACCTGATCCATTTGGATGGTGATCCCATAAACATTCCAAGGAATGTGCAACAACTCAAACTCTTTTTCAAATGATGAGCAAACTGGTGTCCATGGGGAACCCTTTGTAACCTTATTTCTAACCCTTCTCCTTTTCTTTCAGTTTTTTATTATTTCATTTGATTGTATAGTTATTTTACTTATGTTATTCATTGTATCATAGTTTCATTTATGTAATTATTTCCAATAGAATCTCATTTATTGATTATTATTTTTATACATGTATTTATGTTGGATATTAGTTAGCACTTTGTTTTGTATATTTCGAGGTTCTCACATGCTCTCCTCCCAAAGAGATCGAACATACGTCCCCATGTGGATCCATATGTTGACCACCTATTTCGACTATGGGGTCAATGTCATATACCATGAAGATATGTACCTAGTGGTACAACCAGTTTGAATACTTTTGGTTCAACAGGGAAAATGTTTCTCTCATCACGTCTTTCTATGTACTTAGAATGTCTACTCCCCTGCGTGGGATAATATTGTAATATGGTAGCATGAGTCAATTTTTGTCTAGTTACCTAGCAATTTATTATTAGGGAAGTCCTTTCATCGAGTATGTTTTTTCCTTAGGTAATTAATCTTGCTTGACTGCAATTTTAATTTGAGTTTTTCACTCCAAAGTGGTTAAAGGCATTCTAATTATTGATCCCAAGGGGTGAATAAGGTCTATAAGTGTTGTAAATGACTAGGCTAGAAATATCCTAGAGTTTTGTATAATTCTGTTAAGTTTTGATAGGATTTTTTAAATAATTAAAATTCCCGCAAACTGGGGATTTTTAATTATTTTTGATGTAAAATGTAAAAATGTGGTCCTTGGGGATTTTGTATAGGGGTATGAGTACTCAAATAATTTTTTTTATGAACCCATACACCCTTGGACAAGTCTTAGCTCATTTGGACAGGTTTTGCTAGGCCATTGTCCATGAGGAGTCCAAGTCGGTCAAAAATCAACATGCAATTGGCTAAATTAAAATAACCAAATTTTGTAAAAGTCACTAAAATCATGAGAGAGAGTGGGAAAATGATTCCTAATGTTTTTAATAAGCTGGGAAAGAGATTTCCCACTTATAAAATACCCCCTTTCTAAGCCAACAACACAATATGACCATCTCCTTAGAAGAGGGGCACCCCCCTTGCTCATGAACACATGGAAAATAAAAAATAATGCAAGAGCCCCCACAAAAATTTTGTGGTACCCCCCTTTGACCCTAAATTAACTTTTTATTAGTGGGAAAGGTGCCTTCCCCCCTTCCCCACTCACCCCTCATAGCCTCACCCACTCACTAACCCTAAAAGTGTGCCCCCTTTGACGAGACACTCCCCCCTTGGATGGATGACACTTGGAGCTCATCTAAGTGGGGTATCTCCTCTTCCTCATATATAAAATAAAGTCTCTCCTCCTCATTTCTTCATCAATTCTTAGAGCAAGTCTATTATGAAAAAATTTCTCCCATTCTTTCCCCCCCTCTCTCATGTTCTCATTGTAAATCTTGCTATAAGTATTTGTAGCAACATTTTGTGGATAATAAAGGAATATTTGGAGGATATATTGTGTGCATTGGGATTCTTCTTGATGATCTTCATGGTGCTCTTGTGAGGTGATATTGTACATTTTGTTTCTTGTATTTTCTTGTATTCACTAGTTTAACATGGAGACCCAAACTTAGTATTTTTCTTGGGAATAATTAGTAGTAGTATTACTATTAATTTTGTGATAGTTTCTTTCAAGACAAGCAAAGTATTTTACATGATTTTTAGATGCTCTCACCTCCTTTTGTCTTGTGTAGAAAGAGATATACATGTTTTCAGGTCACTAGAAGATTGGAGGAGTGATTTTCAGAGTGGGAAACTCACTCATTCAATCAACCCAAGTTTCCATTATTTTCCTCTTCTTGTATCCACCATATATTTAATAAGCACTTATTTTCTCTAGATTGGTCATTAAAAACTCACTTTTATATTCATATTTCTCTATTTAAATTTATGTTTCATTTAGCTAAATCAAGTTAACAAGATTCTTGGTTTTGTAGCATTTTATGGCAAATACACCTTGCTTATTTTTATGCAGATTTTAAACAACAAGGAGCAGGTGCTACTTGTTTTGAGCCCCCAAGGCAATCTAAAGGATTTATAAAGTTGGGATATCAAATCCCCTCTTATCTTACTCTTCTAAAGTATTGTAAGCAACCCAAGAGAGTCTCTTGGGATTTCCTTCTCTCAAAGAAAGATAAAAATATGCTATTGTAATAATTTAGGAAATATTTCCCACACCTTGCAAAGAGATTGGCCTAAGCCATCCTTGCAAAATCATGAAGGCTAGAGTTAGATTTATTTTCCTTTCATTTATTTCATTACACCCACCTTGGCCAAAATGGTAGGCTAGTCCTCCACTTGTGCCATTGTTGTGGGGTTGCTTTTGTTTTCTTGTCATTTAAATTCTTTGCTATACCCACCTTGGCCAAAATGGTAGGCTAGTCCTCCGCTTGTGCCATTGTTGTGGGGTTTCTCTTTAAATATTGAAGTCATTTTAATTATTTAAAAAATAATCATATTTGTACTCCATCTCTGCCCTGTATTCTCTCCCCTTGCCACTTTGTGGATCCCGGGTGACAATAAAGGGAAAAGGATTGGGAGATTAGTTTAATTAGGCACCCAAAGTTTTATTGCTTCAACCACCAAAAATGGTGACTTGGGAAGCTACAAGGGGTGTAAGTTGGGGACGGATTCATGGAACTATGTATCCTCCTTTCTTGAGCACCCAAGCATTTTAGATTTGACCTGTGGAGTTATGGAAGGGCCTTGTTTTCCCTTCTTCTTGAGCACCCAAGCATTTTAGATTTGACCTGTGGAGTTATGGAAGGGCCTTGTTTTCCCTTCTTCTCGAGCACCCAACAATTCCTTTTTGTTGTGGGGATAACAATTTGGTGTAGTCACATAGTCTAGTCTTGTATCTATCACACTTTAATCCCCCTAATTCAAAAGATACTTAAAACTTATTAAAATCAACCTACTACATTCACAACATTGCACTTCAAGTTTATCTATTTACTTTCAAAGCAATCTCACTCTTTCAAGTTGTGGAACTTTATATTTCAAGTGATTTACTTTTCATGTGATTCTAATTTCCAAGCACCTTCATGTTTTAAGTCACTCTATGTCATTGTGGATATGCAGATGTGTTAAAGCATCTTTATTTTGTTATAAGTATTCTTTATTCATTTGGAAGTGATTTTCTAGAACTAATAGTCATTTTATCATCTAATCCATTGTGTATATATTTCAACATCTAATTTATTTTGTAGATATTCCATGTTGTAGATATATATTTAATTACTCATTTCAACAAGCAAACTTTGGGTATATCTTAGGCACTGGTCTATTTTATTATATGTGTAATGACTGAGTTTAAAATAACATCTAAAAATTCTACCAAATCCTACCGAATGTACAACAATTATACCAGATTCATAAAAGAAGAATTATGCAAGTAAAATTAAAATTTATCAATGAGTAATGCATAAATTCGAATTTAGTACCTTAACACTGATGCTAATTTCCGTTGTCAGCTGCCTTCCTGCTGCTACCTGCTACACAGTCCAGTCCTATTGCAAACACAAAAAATAGTTGCCCAAAACCTCTTGTCCACCCTGCCAACTAGGAAAACGACCTAGCTCCAGGATATCTACAGATATCCTGGCCCTCCGAGCCCAAATCCTCTAGAAACTCGGTGCCTGCCTATCAAATAGATCTCACAGCCCCTCTCGGCTCTCTCCCATAGCAAGAAAACATTCTCCCGTAGAAATTCCCTCCTCCAACTCCTTCCTTCCATCCTTATTCCCCCCCCTTCACCGACACTCCACCTTGCATTAAATTCCTTATCCCACCATTTAATTACCCTTATCCATTCACTTTAATTCCTTTATCTTCTCGGGATCCTTATGTGATCCCTTATGGTATACGTAACTTGATTTAAATATTATATTTAATTATTCACCTTTTATTTAATACTTTATTAATTAATGAATT
>SNQJ01S0080413.1:56896-67723 GCA_010110895.2 Picea sitchensis | reverse complement strand
CCATTCCATTATGCCAAACTTCAAGAAAGGGTCACTGTTCAGATTTGAGCAAACATATGCTAATGACAAAGTTAAATTGCTGTAATATCACAAGTTGCTCATTATGCCAGCAAAAGTAATCAAACTTGAATGCTGTTTAGGAATGTTTTTACTGTGTGTAGTGCCCAAATTTAACCATTACAAGTCATTATCTCTGTATATTAAACCAGCATAGTGCGATATCTTTCTGTGAGAGAAAAATCATATCAAACAACTAGGAAAAGAGTAGTCAATATTTGTTGAATATGAAATAACTTATCGTTTACCAACCTCAA
Organism: Picea sitchensis; assembly: GCA_010110895.2. Lineage (NCBI taxonomy): Eukaryota > Viridiplantae > Streptophyta > Pinopsida > Pinales > Pinaceae > Picea > Picea sitchensis. Next base: position 67,409 of record SNQJ01S0080413.1, on the reverse strand, counting down.
TAACCTAAGGGAGTACTTCATTCATATTATTAACAGGGCATAACTTTCCATTATTTTTTTTTGTATTTATGTTTATAGCTCACTGTGCAAAGAGCACCACGTACATTCACCGGCATAAACATTTTTCAAAATCAGGACTGTACCAGCACATCCTAACCAAGCATTCACATACTGTATCCAAAACAGAAAGCACAATAACATAGATTAACATATATTGCGAGGCTCATATTATTATTAACGCTAATCAAAATATAAATTTAAACATTTAAATATTAATGGCCGAATATAATGGCCGGTTTTAACATTAAACAAGATTTGCTGTAGTTTATGTTTAAATTTAAACAACCAAATGGAAGAATAAATGGCGCACGGGCTAAGTCGGCAGTGGGCTCGCTTGTAGCCCACGTGTCTCTCACTTCCATTCTCGGGAATAAAATATTGGCCTACTACTTTAAACCCTAACCGAACCCTAATAGTTCACTTGTTTTTTTTTTTTTTCTCGTTTGCTATCCATAAGGCAGCCTCACCCTACCTCTGCCGCCATGGTTGTTTGTTTACAGGTTGCAGGTGCTAGCTTTGGCTTGGGCTTTRGGGTTTGCATGGAGTTTGGCACTAGGGCGCTCGGCTTGGATTTAGTCGTGATATTCGGTAATGTATGTTGTGATGTGTAAGTGCGAAGACTTGAAGCAGGAGCTAAAACTTGGTCTTTTGGGGTTTGGTGGTAACGCTGACTTTAGTTTATGTGTTTGCTGTAGGTGCGTGAAATGGTAGAGCCTACGGGCTTTGGGGTTATGCGTTTGCGCTGTGCTGGCGTTGCTTTGTGTGCGCTGCTGTGTGATTTTGCATTACAAATATGTTTGTTTGGTATCACATTTGGTGCATTCACATTACTAGAATTTATATGATATGTTCTGATTCTGTAATGGTTTCCACATTTTCTTGATGCTGCAACACTTGTTCCTGCAATGACTTATTTGCTGTCCTTGAATGGGCATCTGCTCCACACAACTCCTGTCTCTCTTTTGGGCTTATGTATCTCCCATAAAATCTTCTTGTGATCAATGTTGTCTAATAAATGTTGTTGCGCAGAGTATTTCTGCTGCGAATTGTATGTGCACTGGTCAAATGAATTATGAAACACATCTGGTATGCTGCTGTTATTAATATTGCACACTGTTTGCATTTATTCTAACGAAGATATGTGCAATGTCTGTCGTTGCTGCCATTTTTTTCCGAGTCTGCATATTATTTCGTATACCCTTGTCTGCATGGTGTGTATTCTATACAGTGGGTGCTTTTAGCAGTCTTTCTCTGGTTGTAAAGTGGAGTATCTGCTGCAGATTTTCCATGTGCCAGCTAAAATGAAATGCCTTCAGGATGCTACTGCTTACATTAATAGTGCATATTTTTTTCATCAACTCTGATGAAGATATGTCTCAGATTACCATTGTTGTCAATTTTTTTGATTGCATGTATTTTCGTATGCCCTTGTTTTCGTGGTGTGTATTCTATCCAGCAGGCATGTCCCAGTAGATTTCTTTCAATTTGCCACACCACAAATTGTCAGTCCTACGTAGCTGCTAATGTTGTCTTTGTGTAATTTATTCCTTTCAATTATGCTTCTTGTTTAACTGAATGACGTGCCCATCGTTGGTTTGCTGGTTTGCCATCCACACGATTCTTTTACTATGGGCTTTGGGGTTAGGCGTTGGTGCTGGCGCTGACTTGTGCGTTTGCTGTTAGTTCGCGCCCAAGGACTTCTTTGCATAGTGCACATATATGGACTTCTTTGTTCTTGACTTGGGCACTGGGCTCTATTGTTGTTTGCTGTTAGTTCGCGCGCCTGTGTGTTGGTTGTTGGTTTGTGCACTTGCGTGTTTGCTATAGGTGTGTGAACAGGTGCGTGGACAGGTGCGTGTAGGGTTCTCCTCCTTCACGGCTTGGCATTTGTTGTTGGTATTTGTGTCATGCGTTGGTGTAGGTGCTATGACTTCGAAAACTGTGGGTTTGCTGTTGGTGTATTGAACGGTGCTTTGGTGTGTTGGCTGCACACTTGTGCTTGGCACTGGCATTTGGCATTGTTGCTATGACAGGTGTACTACCAGTGCTGGTAGCTCCTGCAATGGCAATGTTATATTGCAAATCTTTAATGTAGCGTGGGAAAGAAGCAGAAGGAATGACCTGTACATCACCAGTCAACATTGCTACCACTCGAGACATCGATGGATGCATTGTAGGCACAGCTTGAGTGCAAAGAAGGGCTACTTCAATCACTCTGAGGACTTCTTCTTTGGAACATGTTGATTCTATGTCAGGATCTATCAATTCTAGTGTTTGGCCTTCCTCATATAGATCCCAGGTCCATTCGAGAAGGTAAACCATTTTTTGTGGCAAGCTTGTGTCTGTGTTTCTCCTACCGCTCACAAGTTCCAAAGCAACTACCCCAAAGCTGAACACATCTACCTTTTCTGTAAGATGACCCCGCATAGCATATTCCGGAGACAGATATCCAATTGTGCCGGCAACTCTGGTGCTGATGTGAGTTATCTTCTCATCGTATAGCTTAGCCAAGCCAAAATATGCTATCTTAGGGTTCAGGGAGTCATCCAATAAAATGTTACTGGCTTTGATATCTCGATGAATTATCCGAGTACTGCACTCCTCGTGAAGGTAAGCGAGTCCATGTGCAAACATTAGGGTGTCGGGCAAACATTTGCAGCCTGCTTTTTATTTATGGTTCGATTTCACTTGAATCGACTATAAATTTGGTTAGCTCGTGCTAAAACTAGAGTTTCTGGCAAAAATTTGCAGTTTTCTATTCAAATTATACCTAGCTAACGTTCTTATTGTTCTTTGCAGCATTCCTAAACACAATTTTGTTTACCTTGCAGGTTTGAGAGCATTCTATACAAGCTGGAAATTTGGATCACACAGCTCGAGAGAGAGCAGTTGGTTTAGGAGCTTTATTTTGTCTAATTTAACCTTATTTTCTTTTGCCTATTAATTTACAATTTCATCAGTTTGAAACTTTCAATTAAATGCCTGATCAAGATTGTGTGAAGTTAAGGTGTCTTACAGAAGTCAAAGCCTTCTCCCTGAGAGGGAAGTCCTTTTATTGCTTTTACTGCAAAATACTTTTATTGCTTTTTATGTAAATAGGCAGCGCATAATCAGTCTTTTTTCAGAAGCCTTCTTCTGGAGTTGGTGTATGTGCAGTGAATAGATTTCACCTCATTCTGGGCCAGGTAATGCACATCTTGCCATTTTCATTTTAAAAGCAGAGAAACCAACTAAGTTTGTAAAACTATTATTTATAAATCTAGGTTACCAGTAATTATGCCGTGAAGCCTCTAGGTTATCTGCTTAATCTACATGGCACTTGTCTCTTTCGGTCTTTATCTTTGATAGGCGGTGTGATTTTCAGCTAAGGTGTTGTTTTGTTGATTTGCAGGTTAAGCGGAGGGGAATTTGGGCTGGGAACGTGGCCCTTAAGGCTCCAGTGTTTCAACTATAGCTCTGATACCAAATGTAATGACTGAGTTTAAAATAACATCTAAAAATTCTACCAAATCCTACCGAATGTACAACAATTATACCAGATTCATAAAAGAAGAATTATGCAAGTAAAATTAAAATTTATCAACGAGTAATGCATAAATTCGAATTTAGTACCTTAACACTGATGCTAATTTCCGTTGTCAGCTGCCTTCCTGCTGCTACCTGCTACACAGTCCAGTCCTGTTGCAAACACAGAAAATAGTTTCCCAAAACCTCTTGTCCACCCTGCCAACTAGGAAAACGACCTAGCTCCAGGATATCTACAGATATCCTGGCCCTCCGAGCCCAAATCCTCTAGCAACTCGGTGCCTTCCTATCAAATAGATCTCACAGCCCCTCTCGGCTCTCTCCCATAGCAAGAAAACATTCTCCTGTAGAAATGCCCTCCTCCTACTCCTTCCTTCCATCCTTATTCCCCCCCCTTCACCGACACTCCACCCTGCATTAAATTCCTTATCCCTCCATTTAATTACCCTTATCCATTCACTTTAATTCCTTTATCTTCTCGGGATCCTTATGTGATCCCTTATGGTATACGTAACTTGATTTAAATATTATATTTAATTATTCACCTTTTATTTAATACTTTATTAATTAATGAATTAATTAATAATTAAACCAATCATTAACCGTATTGATTAAAGAGTTAATTATACTTAAATTAATCATAATCAAGAATAACTAATTAATAACAAATAATTAGTTAAGGTTATTTTAATAAATAATTATAGTTTAGCTAATTGTTTTAGGATTATATTTTTAAATTAATTATACTTAATAATCAAGGGTCGTTACAATATGTTAAAGAAAAGGATTGCCTGTCATTAAAAAAATTGTATTTTCATTGTTTGCTTGTCATTGGGTTGGGTCTCCCTATTAAAAACCAAATTAACTCCTAGATCATTTATTAAAACTTAACTTAGTAAAGTAGGGTCTACCCCCCTTGGCTTCCCTAGGAGTGAGCCTAGACAGAAGGGGTATAGACCGAGGTGATAGTGGGTCTAGACTTAGGCTTGTGCCTCTAAGAACACACCAAGTGGGTTGGAGACTTCTCCACATTAGTAGGTGTGCATAAGGACGAAAACAACTTTGGCACTGTTGTCGGGGAAAATTGTCTTATCCTTGGTTAATCGACAACTCTAATTTATTCTTTAAAAACTAAGTAATAATTTTTTCCATAAAATTGTTTAACTTGGGTTGTGTTATTCTTTGTTGCTTACTCTCCAAGTGGAGACTCCATCTGATAATTATTTGAGGTATCCTACTAGGAGAAATCCACAGGGGTTGGTTTATTCCCTTCCTGAACCTGAAAGGGTGTATAGGAGGAGAATAAACAGACCGGGTCCTCGTAGGCTACTTGAAAGTCTTGGAGAAGAAGAAATATTTGATATACATCACTTGTTTTGCACATAATAGTATTACAACAACTAATCCTAATTTAATTATGGGAGATCTACTAAGACCTTTGAACTTTGTAGCTATTCAAGGTGCTCCTCAAGCAATTCCTGACAAAGCTATTGAGAAATTGCCTACTTTTTAGGGAAATAATGTTGTTAGTGAAAATGATCACATCTTAAATGTTGACTTATGTATTGAAAAGTGGTGCAATGGTCACAATGAGGAGGATGTAAATATGAACCTGTTTGTGTATTCTTTAGAGGGGGATCCAACTGAGTGGTTTTCAGAACAAGATCCCAATAATTTTAACACCTTGGCCGAAATTCAAAAAGCTCTTAGAGAAAGGTGGGGTGATCAAAAAGAGGATTGAAATTTTCTATCTTCCCTTGGTACAAGTCATAAAAAGGAGAATGAAACTATGGATGAGTTCAATAAAAAAATTAATGATTTGGTCAAAAGTCTCTCTACAACTATCAAGCCTCATGATGCATATATTCTAATTCATTACATGGAAGCCTTTGTGGGGGAAATTATATATCAACTAAGGGATAAGGACCCACAAGCTCTAAAGGATGCACAAAACTTTTCCATAAGAATAGATAAGAATATGCAATATGATAGGAAGTGCAACATTCCTAGTTTTTCAAGAGGAACTTCTTCCAAGAATGTTGAGGAAAGGAAGAAGAAAGTAGAGGGTCAAAAGTCTTCTAATGATATCATTAAGGAGCTAACTCAATTGATCAAAGAAATGGAAATTAACCATGCCAATTAGATTCATTCTTTGCAAAATAGATTGATAACTATGGAGAGGGAACAATCTAGTAGGTTCTATCACAAGCCAAATGATAAATGACCAAAGAGACCTCCTCCTCAAGATCCAATGCCACCAAATCCTTTTGAGTCCACCAAATTAGTTGATCATCAAGCCATACCTTATTGTAGACCTTGTGGTGAATTTCATGAGGAAATGACTTTCCCAGTTTTCCTTGAAGGTTGTGATGAAGAAGATTATTCTAACTCAGGAAATGAACAAGTCAACATGTGTGGTAGAAAGTACAATGTTGGAATGCATTATTGGATGGAATTTGTTGAACAAGGTAGTAATGCTAGTTGCATGAATAATGTTGTAGATAAGACAACAAAAAAGTTTGGGCCTAAGCCTACTCCCCAACAAGTGTCAGAAATGGCTAAGTATAGAGGAATTACTTACCAAAGGAGTGGACAAAGAAATCAATATAGGCCTCAAGTGAACATTCCCAAGGCATCTCCTTCCCCTCCTAAATCAAATGTGCATGCAAATTCAGAGTTAAATATTGATTTAAGAGGATGGATGACTAATGTGAATATGTTGGTTCATGTGTAAAAAATTATGAAGATACCTTCTCAAAGGTAAAAATTGATTAAATCCATAGAATATCCTCTCCAAAACATTGTGGATAGGTAGCCAAAAACAACTTACCAAGATGCACCTGTAATTTTGCAGAATTGGGATAGGGGAAATGAAAATAATCAACCTTTTTTCCTTTCTCTACTTGTGAACAATCATCTCCTTCATAATTGCATGTTAGATTCAGGAGCAAGCTCAAATGTTATGACTAAGAAGGCAATGGAACAATTGAATCTAAGAATACAAAGACCTTACCATAAAATTTGTTCCATGGATGGTAAAATGATTAAAGTGCATGGTTTGATTAAAATTTTACAAGTGTATTTGGCTACCTTCCTCGACATCATGATAGAAATGGATATAGTAGTGATAGATGTGCTAGATGCTTCGGGTATGTTTCTTTCAAGAAAAATAACTTCAGATTTGGGGGGTAATCTATAAATGGACCTAACTTATGCTACCATCCCCACTCCAGATGGAGCCACGTTTAAACTGAATAGAGAATTGGAAAAGGTGATGGAATAGTCATTGAATCTCCATCTGGTCATGAATTCAAGTTTGCATATAGATTGGAATTTGATGCTACAAATAACGTGGCTGAGTATGAAGCTTTGTTTCTTGTTTTAGAGCTTTGCAAGGACATGTATGTCAAATGTTTGAACATAAAGGGAGATTCTTATCTAGTCATCCAACAACTCAAGAACAATTTTGCATGCAAATATGAAAGGGTAAAAAAATATAGGAATGCAATATGGGACTCCATGGAGAGTCTTGATGCCTTAAAAATTATTGCTATTCCTAGAGATCAGAATTTTAAATCAAATTAAATAGTTGTAGCTGCCTTCACTCTTCAACTCTCCTGAGATTTTATTAAAGAAATTTTTTTGTAGAGGTCATATTTAGGCCTCCAGTTCCAGATAATATGGATCATTGGAAAATATTTGATGATGATAAGAAAATAATTAAGTTCTTAAATCACGTCCAATAATTTTATGAATTTCCATGTCAATGAAAAAGAAGAGGGATGTAATTACACAGAGAATTATTATAAGGTTAATCCAGTCCCTAGAGGCCTTGTTGAACAACAAAAACTATTTGACAGGAAAGATGGTCACAAACCAAAGGAAGAAACAAGTATAAAACCAAGTGACCACTTGGAAGTCAACATAGGAACTAATGAAGGGCCTAGGATGGTGAAGGTTGAAAAAAGTACACCTACAGAGGAAAGAAAAGAAATTATTAAATTACTAAGAGAGTATAGGGATGTTTTGGATTTCACCTATGATGAGCTTAAGGTCTATAATGAAGATGTAATTCAACATGTCATTCCTTTGAAGGAGGAATATAAGCCCTTTAGACAAAAGTTGAGACAACTTAACCCCAATTTAGCTCCTTTGGTCCAAAAGGAGTTACAGAAAATGCTAGCAACCCGAATAATATCCCAAACTAGACATTATTCATGATGTTCAAATTTGGTGGTAGCTAGAAAGAAGAATGGTCAAATGAGATTGTGTATAGATTTGATAAATTTGAACATTTCATGTACAAAATATTATTATCCCATCCTCAAAATTAAAACACTGCTACAAAGGGTAACAAGATCAGGAATCACCCTCTTTGGTGGGTTTTTATGGAAGGCACTTCATAAGTGTTTGGGTAGGGGGCCCCTTCAAATCCCACTTCGACTATAGTTGGTTGGGGGGATTTCACCTCCCTACTCTTCTATCCATATGACCAACATGATTCAATCCATGATGGTTGCATCGGTTAGTGGCTCCATGCCAATAATCGTTGGGTCCACTCAGTCTTTGATTGCAATTCCTTCGTCAAATTTCATTTGGAATGCCATCATTAGGCATGCATAATGTTTTGGCTATTTATCAGGCAGTCACTCAAAATATTAACTTTGGAGTAAGAATTTATTCAACTCCTCTTGCAAGTAGTTTCTATGGGTGGGGGGAATATCTATCCATCCTTCACTTAAAAGTGGTTCCTTCCCATCTTCTAGGCCTAATACCTTTGTGGGATGGAGTGGTCATATGAGTGGAGGATTTCCATCCTCCAACATTCCTTTGAATTATAACCCTTTGACTATGTTTGGTGGGTTCAAGAGAAATCGATTCCTTTCACTTGGGATGTAGGCAGGGGGAAACCCCTTCCAAAGTGAGTGGAATCCTACACAAGGTTATTTCCCTTCGCAAGAAATGTTGACATGGGCAAACACCTTTGAGAGTTAGTACAACCCTACACAAGGGTATTTCCCTTCGCAAGGGATGTCGACAGAGGGTAACCATGTCCAGTCTTATGGAAACCCAATGGGTGGAGGATTTCTTCCTTTTATCCAGGGATCTCAAGGTTTTTTATCAAAACCCTGGCCTGTCTGCAAAAAATTTCTGGCAACCTAGTGCTAGGAACAATCCAGGATATCCTTTTCCAGTTGCTAACCAACCCAGAGTTTCCAACCCCAGTAGTTCAAATTCTAGGTCGAAACTGAGACTTACTTTCCTGGAAACGTTAAAATTTCAAAAATTATGGAAACTAATGAATGACCTGATGTGTCATGATCCAAATTGTCCCTCGGTCCCCATTAAATTACCCTTGAATATTTCTAAGTTTAAAGGAAAATTTGGTGAGGGTACATGATATCACATATCAAAATTTCATCTATGGTGCTCGTCCAATTCATTGAATGATTATTCCATTTGGTTACATATATTTCAACACAATCTCATGGGAGTCACCGTGAAAATTCTACATCAAGCTTCAAGGGTTGTAATTTTGCACCTTTCATGATTTGGCGTTGGTTTTTCTAAACCATTTTCAACTTTCAGTTCGGTACGATGCCGAGATTGATTTATTGTCTACACTAGATCAAGACAAGGCCACTCACGTCTCAGATCAAATCCAATAGTGGTGAAGGTGAAAAAGGATGATCAAGGCCATGATTCCTCTTGAGTTTCTCTTTGAATGGTATCTCAAATCCTTTTTTCCATAAATATCCAAGGATGTTTCCAAGTCGGGGGTATCCTTTAAGGAGGAAACCATTTTTAGGGCCTAACAATTGGATTTGATCTATTCTCATTATGGGATCCTGTATAAGATATTTTTGGATGCACCATAGTCAAGTAGAGACCCTTCAAAATAAAAGTCTGAACCAGATGTCGATGACATCATTGGTTATGTAAATAATGCTACTGAGATCTAGTTGTGAGCCAGATGAAATAGATGACTATTCATCAAACTGCGACTGGTCAAGCTACAAATTTGACCATTCCCACTGTCCAATCGTGGGATGTACATGATGTGAAATCAATGAATCCAAAGGGTACCCAATAACTTGAAGGAAAAGAGAAGAGTAAAGATAAGAAAGGAGGTGGGAACAATACTAAAAATTCCAAATCTGATGCTAATGTTGGAGGGGCTAAGAAATAAAAGAGGAAATAAAAGAGGAAGGTGAAGTTTCCATGTAAAATTGGTAAATATGATCACCTTACCCACCAATCCACTAAAATGGAAGAAGCTCACCGTTTATTGATGCAACAATAGCCTGTTGTGTTGGATAAATTGTCCCCTTAGGGGCAAAATATTGCGGCAAGCTATTCCAGTGGAAATATGCAAGGGGTCACCCAAGGTGTGTCCTTGCCAGATGGTACTATGTCATTCATCAATATGGTGGGATCATACACATATATGTATACTAGGGCCCAATATTATTGTAAACATGAGTCTACATATAAAGGAAAATGTACTCATGATCCTCAAAATTCTCTTCACATAGAGAATCTTGGAGGGGATGAAATGTAGTGCATACTGAAAGGTGCATATAAGAATTCATCGCACAATCCTATTTTTGAGGACTTGGCTCAAACACCTTGTGCGATGTTGGCCCTTGAGGTGCTCTGGAGTTTCATGACGAAATGGAGCACATTGCTATCTGCGATATGAGCCACTAATTCATTGATCTTACATGTTATCAAGTTCGATAATGTGGATGTAAATCCTCATCTTTCATACCATGTATCCTTTCATATCAATGTCATGTATTCAAAGCATGCCATTGGAAGGACTGTTGTCAATCAAGGTTCTTCGACATGTGTAATGTCATTATCTTGTTAGAAATCCATCAAATCTATTGATCTCACTTCATATTCTACTATACTAATTTATTTC
>SNQJ01S0080413.1:22107-50811 GCA_010110895.2 Picea sitchensis | reverse complement strand
GTGTATTGTGGTGTATTGGTGTAACTCTTATACTATTGTTCATTGCTCATTGGATATAATTGAATGGTTTAAGTATAAGCTGAAAAATGTTTTAAATTGTACTTGATACTGATTCACCCCCCTCTCAGTATCAACAAGATATACAGTGAACATATTTACGCACCAACAGTGTCCTCACACTGTGAATAATTGGGGGAAAATACAATAAATGCATCATCATATTGTAGGAGTTCGATTTGGACTTTGTATCTACAAAGTCCAAGAAATTGTTAGTCTTTGTCGAGATCATGTCAGAGTTTCCTAGGGAGGGTGAGGAAACCATTAATACAGATTCATTTTGGGATGAGCATATCTTCCTTATCACTTCCAACGATCCTTGGTATAGGGATATCCTTGTATATCTCAAGACTTTGAAGTTCTCTTCACATTATTCATGAGATGAATGATGTCGTATCCACCATCAAGAGAAGAATTACCTCATTATCGATGAATCTTTGTATCACTATGGGGTGATTATATTTTCGATCGTTGTTTAACTCACGAGAAAGTAGATATTTTTCTTAATTATCTACATAGTGGAGCATGTGGTGTTCATCTTTATGGGTTGGAAACAATCCAAAAAAGCATGTGTGCTAGATACTTTTGGTTGACGATATTCAAATATTGTGTTGAGGCGGTCAAACAATGTCACCCTTGTCAAATCGTTTCTAGAAATATGTTGGCACATCCTACTCCTTTGCTTCTTGTCATCATTGTTGGTGCCTTCACCAAGTGGAGGATAGATTTCACAACATTCCACCCACCTTTATCTAGGGGGCATCGTTATATTATTGTGGCTATCAACTACATTAAATAGTGGGTGGAGGCCATGCCTACATTCACAAATGACGGTGTGATTGCAGTGTTATTCATATTTAATCAAATCATTTCCAAGTTCGGAGTTCCGAAATAGATTGTCACTGACCATGGGAGTCACTTCCAGAACCAAATGATGATGGAATTAATATCAAAACTAGGTTTCAAGAAGGAGAATTCATCTCCTTATTATCATCAAGTGAATGGTCAAGTAGAGGTTGTCAATAAGTATCTTAAGACCATCCTTCAATGGAATTCCAATGCGAGTAAATAAAATTGGCATATGATTCTTTATCCAACATTACGAGCATACCAGAATTTGGCTAAGACTGTTATGGGCTTCTCGCCTTTCCAAATCATTCATGGGGTGGAAGAAGTGCTACCGATTGAGTGTGAAATACCTTCGTTGAATATTGTTGTTGAGCTTCTTCCTAACATGACTAAATTGGAAGCACATCTCGTTCACTTGGAAAATCTCAATAAGAGGCATCGTGATGAAGCCAAGACGAATGAGACACACAAAAAGCATGTGATAAGTGTGTCTGCCCAATGATCTTTTTCGAGGGTGACCTTGTTTTATTTTAGGATCAAGACAAGGATGCTTTATGGGAGGGAAAGTTTAACCCAATGTGGCATGGTCCTTACATTGGGATGCATGCCCTACATACAAGATATTATGAATTATTAGATTATGAAGGTAATGTGTTGTCCAAGCTGAGAAATGGGCTGTATATCAATAGGTACTACACTTGAGTGTCAATGTTTAGGCATTTTCCCCTTTGTAATTATTTTATATTAGTAGTATTTAGGACTAGTATAGTTCATTTTATTTTTCTTTCATCTTGCTTATGGGGCATATGCTTGGTTGGAATATGTTACTAGAGTTTTCTATCTTCATAGGGTTCTCGGATGGCACTAGTTGTCTGTTGAGGCCATTTCCCACTTCCGAATTTCCCTCCCCTTTCTATCTTCCCAACTTATTTTTTTCCATTTCTTTTCCCTCTTCTATACTTACCTGAATTACCCTTTTCTTTTCTCCCTTTGATTCTCCCTTTCTTGTTACTACACTTAGTCATTTTTATTTTTGGCAGGTTGGTGGACTCGTAGGTCCTCACTTCCATTCATATTCCCCTATAATGAGTCTGACCGACCATTGTATATCCTATACTTAACAATTTATGCAGTCATGGGTTCCCTTGTTCAAGATTTCATATCCCATGTTCCATGATATCCATTTTTCACCCAAAAGATCCACGATATACATTTTGACCATCAGACCCCAAATCTCCTAAGTATCACATCTCTCCTATATTGAGTTCAACCGAATGCATTACAACACTGTTGGCCCTTGACTAGGTTTTGGGGAAACGCTGGCCATGTTTGACCATTTTTGGGACTTCGACAGGCTGGTCGAAGATGGAGCACCCAGGCGAAGCGGAGATCGCGGGATCTCGCCCTTTTTGTGGGATTTTTGGGCTTTTAGGGTTTATGTAACGGGTATGGGATGTCGACCCATGGGTTTACCCATTCTTGGGCCCCTTTTTGTAATGTATAAATAAGTATCTAGGCAATGTAAGAGTAGATCGATCTGTGTGATTGCAATAGTATTTGGCTTAGTGCACATATGTGTTAAGGCTTGTAGAGCTAAGTGCAAGCGTTTTGTAAGAGGCTTTGTGCATGAACTGTGTAAGGCCTTGTGCTTTGACCTAATCTAGGGAAGGGGGATCTGGTGAGGTGCACGTAGATCTCTTTTCCTTTACGGAGTTGGCTCTGTGGCTCAGTTCCTATAATAAGATTGAAGAAGACTAATAAAGAAGAAGAAGAGTTGGTGGACATATCCCCACACTGGGGTCAACCATGCATATCCTGTGTTGATGTGCTTTGTGCAATGTGTTCCTGATATTGTGTTTATATTTTCTTAGTGAACTATTCTTGATGTATGATAGATAGATCTATGAATGATTAGTGCTTATTATTTGAATGAGTGTTAGATCTAAGATAATGATAAGTGCTTGGAAGTGTTAGATCTCTTTATTACAACATCGTTCTGTATTGAGGGTTTAATATGTGAAGTGACTAAGAATTAGAACTTGATTCATGTTGATAGCTAAGTGCTTGGTTAAGTATTGTGATCACCAATATGTGTCCCAGCCAGGTTGTAGACACTTGAGTCCTGCAACCCCACCTGCCTCTACCTCAGGTAAGACTTCATCTACTTCCCAGGTGTTGCCGAAAGGGCTGGTATTTAGGGTTTTGTTGGTGCGCTGTTGTAGTGTTGAACCCTAGGTATGCCCCTATGTCAACAAATGGTTCCATTGTTGGGACCTGAAACTGTGATTGTTGGGAACTGAAGAAAAGAAGAAAGCTCTTTACATAGATCTATTACTGTAGTGCGCAATATTCTACTTGACCTGTGAAGCTCAGTGCTAAGAAAGGAACTAGATCTGAAGGAAAGAGGTAAGATCTTAAAAATTTGTGCTCTGGTAAAGGTAATATAAGAGGAAATTTTTGCTTCGAAAGTATGAATCTAGGTATGTTTGATAGATTTGGTCCTAGTCTGAAAACTAGGGCATAGCTAGAAGAAAGAAGATTTGATCTGAATAGATTTGATATAAATAGTGAAAGATATGTTATTCCTATGTATAAAAAGAATTTTTTGCAGGTCCATCACTATGATCTCAGTGCACAGTACATAAAAGGTTGGGGATCATTTAAAAGAAAGAGAGGATTGACACTATGTTATAACTACAGAAGACTGAGACATATTGCTAAGGAATGCCCTGTTATAGGTGTTCACATCAAAATTACTCATTACGATGATGTCCTAATGTCGTCATTACCAATATCGCAAGTGTCGCATTTGGCCACAAGTGTCACAAATATCATATTTTCATCTTGCCTATGTCGTGTCTCAGACGACATTATCAAGAAACACTTAAAATATTGGTTTTGAAGAGGAGAAATCATTTGACAAAGAGTACAAGTCTTTTGCCATGGAAAAAATCACTAAAAAATCAATTTTGGAAGGCAACACTCCCCTATACACTGTTAGGGAGTGCCAACGCTCTGTACCCTCTTTTGGGGGAGCATTGCAATGCTCTGTGCTCCATTCTGAGGGAGTGTTGGCCTTTTTTGAGTGAATTTTGGACTATTGAGGAAAATTAGGGAAGAATCCCCCTCATCTCTGGAGTTGGTTGGATTCAGATCTGAGGTCAAGGCTCGATCTTAGGGAAGATCAACAACTGAAGGAGAAGGATCCTCAACCTATCCCAAGAATCTCTTAAGTGGTTAGGCCTCTCCAAGCCTATATAAGGAGGCCTCTTCATGGTGAAAGGAAGAGACATTGAAGGCATCAAACTTATGATCTCATAAGGGAGATATCATTGAAGTATCATCATTTTGTGTGGATTATTTGAGAAAAGGGTTGGACGAGGAGAGCTGGGAGAGGATGTTGCACCGTCATCGAAGTTATATAAGTATTCTTTATTGTTCTCATTAATATGCATATGTGCTTGGCCTGCTTCTTTCAAGGTTGTGTTTATTCTACATGAACTTGTCTCTATTAGATAGATCTGGTTTCAAGCTAATATTAGGAGAACAGGAAGCTTGTTCCGTATTTGTTTTCTTTGCAAGACTTATCAAGGATCTTAGGGATCAAAGCTCAACTCAGACTACGTGAGGATGCACATCATTAAAAAACATACACATTTCCTCCTCTTCTCTATGCATTAGTTTAGCTAGGTTTAAAAGGATGTCAGTGACCAATGTTAGCACCCTTTTTGTCTTAGTCTTAGAAGTCTAGAGCCCAAGACGAAATCCACTTCTCCACAGGGGGACTTCTCTGTAACACAAATTGGCGACTCCACTGGGGACCGAAGCTTTCATTTTTGGTTTCCTTCCTATATATTGTTTTATCCTTTTCTCATTTTTGACCTTATTCATATTGTGCCTCTGATTCTTAGATATGTTTATTGGCTCTTTACTTCATCCTATGCACTTTGAATTTCTGATTTTGATTGAGTTTTTGGATTTTCGGGCATTTTTATGAATTTTTAGAGGCCAGCACTCCCCTGCCTCTTCTACTAGAGTGCTAGCGCTCCCTGGTAGGCTTCCACAGAGCGTTGAAACACTCTGGTTCTCTTGACACCGGAGCGCTACTCTTTTTCTGTTAGAAATTTTGTAGGGATTTAGACTCTGAGTCCATTTCTTGCAATTTTCATCTGCTCAGAGTTCTTATCACCTTAGTGTATCCTTGTTTTGGTCTCCAACACCTTGATTCTTGAGAATTGGTCACCGTTTGTTTGGATTTTTTAAAATTTTTTCCTTACTTTGAGTCACTCTTCTCCTTTGAAGACTTGGAATCAAATTATTGTTTTCTTCTCCTTTATATGACTAAATGAAAGCTATGGTAAGGAAAATCAGAGATCTATGAACCATTCCATTTGATCTTTGAGGTCATTTTTCCAACATTTCTCTTTTCTTTGAGATTTTGGTTTTCTTTTTGAATTTGGTTTTCTTTGTGTTTCTTGTTTGATCACGATGAGAGTGTGTTTTTTTTTGTGTGAAGTTTTCTTCTGATTATCTAAATCTCATTGATCTTAAAGTTTGATTGACATAGGGAGATTTACGTTAGATTGATTATCATTCACACATAAACAAAAGGATATATTTTTTCTGATTGGTTTTTGGATCTTAGAACAATTCTATGAAAATTTTAGCATTTTATTGGATTTGATTGAGAAACAATTACATGAAGATACTAAATCTTAGTGTTTGACAGTGAAAATAACATTTTTCTCCTTCCCTTAAATAGACACTCATTGAAAGAAAAGACTGCTTATCATTTCTTGTGCATTTTTGGGAATTGAGTTATTATACCATCAAGTTTCACTTTCATACAGCCTCGAGTAAAGAACATATGCAAAATTAACACTAATTAAAATTCATCTAGAATTTTTTTTTTTAGAATCTTCCACCAATATTAGACTAGGATTAGCACTTTGGATTAGGCTGTGAGTACAACTCTCCAAAGTATTCAAAACGAACACTAGCATTTTGCGATAGGGAGAGAAAATCCAATTGTTGTATAGTTTTTCTGGGATCCCCCTCTCACACAGGGGTTACGCATGAGGTCACATTCGAGAGAGTTACAGAGATTATCCATCCATGATTCAACCATTTGTACTAGTCAGATCGTATATGGGGGGTTTCTTCTTGAGGTTCAACTATTTTCATTTGGTCTCGGTGCTTCGTGAATTTTGAATCCGTTCAGGGTCCTCTGGAGTTCTACTGGTGCACTTGTCCTCAGTTATCTTGAAGGATTTTGCACTTGTTATCCTACCCATGCGTTCGAACTAGACTGTCGACTATACTTGCCCAGGGGTTGACTTCGAGTTGGTGTCCTTAGTAGCCATAATATTTAGGTTCTTACACAAGGTGACGGTGAAGGTAAGTCTCGCTGTACCTGGAACAGACATTGGTCAAACTCACTTGGGCTCCTTGGAGGGTAAATTCACAATTACTGCATGGAAGCTTGCACCAAGGTGTAAGTCCATTAAGTAGGTTGCCGTCGTAACCGTTCCACCCACTCATATCCTAGCCCCTTCTTGAATTGATCATGGGACGTTGGATTTCATCACCAACTAGTACAATCATCGAGAAAAGGTTTTGTTTTCTTGGTTTTTGATTCCTAGATTTGATTAGTGTATGTTGTTTCTTTTTCATTAGTTGGCCATAGTTTTTTTCCGTAAAGTTTTTGGTTCAGGCAATATTCCTCCACATCGTTCACGCAGAATGCAAGGGCCACCCCTGAAATATCCTGAGAATTACCAACCTTTGCCTACTGATCCAACGAAGGGCTCTCCTCAATAGAGTGAGGTTTAGGACACCTCCACTTCACAAGTGGAAAGAATTGACTCTTTAGAACATTTCCAAATTTATGATTCTCTAGAGTCTTTTCAACTTCCTCATGGTTATGAGAGATGTATTCTCCGACTAAATTCATCCAGAGAACTTGTTATTGATACTTCTCGAATATTGACAGGACCCCTCACAGGCCCTGAAGGTGAGAATCCTTTTTGGACTACTGACATATTTAGAAACCTGCCTCACATAGTGTTGGATCTTTTCGGCTCAGGGGTAGGTTCTGATACACCTGTCATATCCCAACTGCCTGAAACATCTGTTACTTACATGGTACCCTTAGATCACTTCTCTAGTACACCCAGCAGTGCCACCGTCATGTCAGGAACACCGTTAGTTGGTCCTCACTCGACCATTTCTCTCTAGATGGCCCATTCCACTATGGTCCCGCATGTTGCTACAATCCCCACTGGAAATGTGAAACCATCCTAGGCTCCGATCGGAACACCACTTATACCAAATCCATAATTTCCACTTGGGTACAGATCTTTCAATCCTTCCATTACCAGCACTGCCTAGGTTACACCCGCAGGTTCTATCCCTATACCTTTGTTTGGAGGAACTGGTCTTGGTGGTTCTAATCCAGTTGGAGCCTTCGGTCATTCATACACTTATGGTTTCTATATCCCTCTAGGAACTCAACCTCACGCTGGGGGGAAACCCCCATTTGGGAGTCAAACTCAAATGGGGACACAATCTTAGCTTGGGGGTCAATCTTAAAATGGAGTCCCTAACCCGTTGTATGGACATAATGTGACACCAAATCCTTGGCACATTCCTTTTCCAGGTAATCCGCTATTCCCTTGAGGGAAACATACTCAAGGAAAACAACAAACTTATCCTCCTTACAGATGAAATTTTTATCCCCCTTATGGGCATACCCATCAACCAACTTATAATCCTCATAACCCATCAGGTTATCCTCCATATGCACATTTTTCCCAACCATCATCAAATCCTGTTCGTTCTGGTCATCAACAACTGTATGTAGGAGGATCTACTCAATACAATTATCCACCTAACCTAGTTTACGGTCCTACTGGTGTCCTTATGTGAAACCAATATCATCCTCAAGTTAACCGACAACTACCATTTCTCGCAACTCTGGATCTCCCAGACTTGTCTCCGTTAACCAATGATCCTATCTTGCATTATCCCTTTTGGCTAGTGATCCCTGCTAAATTACCTTCCGAGATTCCAAAATTTGATGGTAAACCTGGTGAAGACCCGAACAATCATGTGATGAATTTCCATTTATGGTGTTCATCAAACTCCTTAATAAATGATTCTATACGTTTACATCTTTTTTAGGGAACACTTACGAGCTCAACAACCAAGTAGTATATCGAACTTCCATGTGGTTCTTTCCGAGATTTCAACTCCCTTGCCATGTCATTTCTCACGCACTTTCAACTATCCATTCGATATGAGACGGGTACTGAACTCTTGACCTCCCTTCATCAGACTAACTCTGTGCATATATTTGATCATATTCATGAGTGGAGGCGACAACAAAGGTTGATCAAAGTAATCATTCCTGACCAATTATTGGTGGAATGGTTTACTAAATCACTCTTACCACCAATTTATCGTGATGTTTCCATGGGTGGTGTAGTCATCGAGGAAGAGGCCATTTATCGAGCTCAGTACTTGATTTGGTTTATTCACAATCTAGTACTTTGTATGAATTAATCCCAAATGCTACCCATGAAAACCCCGATCCATCCAAATCGTCATCCACGTCACATGAGGATGGAGTTATCGGCTCCGTCAAAACCAAATCTCCTTCCCAGTCGACTGGAACAACTAACCGATCTACTCTGGCACCCACTCCCAGTTCGACCACACTCTCCTATACCTCCCTTCCAACTCAAATATTTGAGGTGAATGCAGTTCAATCTTCCCCTTCACAACAATTTGGAGGTAAGAAGAAGACAAAGAACAAACCCAAGAAGAATAATAACAATGAACAACCCAAAGCTCAAAACCCACCACCTGCTACCAAAAATAAACCACAGCAGAAGCCAAAATTCCCATGTCTTATTTGTGGTGACGATCACTGCACTTGAGACTGTCCACATCGCGATGAAGTGGCCAAAATTTTTAAAGGGAATTGCCAACCCGCCATTCTTACTCATCCTTTTCCTTAGCAACAATCTATGGTTTCTCAAACCCCCTCTCTAGGGGGAATTTCCAACCACCCTTCTCATGATGAATCCTCAAAAAGTGCCCATATTTATCTATTTAACAGGATTGATTTAACCACCCTCTCTACGACCTACGACAAGCTATTTAAACCTCACAAAGGAAAGGTCACTAACGGTACATTACTGGATCCATCACCATCCTCCGTTAGCCCTCCAACTGCTATTCCTCTGTCTGGATCACTTCATATCAAGAAACCTACGTTCAACTCTATATTATGCCCTCCTAAGAGCACTATCCGTAAATCTACCTTTAATCCTAGTTCACGTGCCTCCCAGAACTACAACATTGTTGAATATTTGGCTCAAGCACCGTGTGCTATGTTTGCGTTAGAATTTCTACAAAACTGCCCCAGTCAACATAGAATTCTCTTGGATTCTATTGGAGCTTTTGATCCAGAGTCGTCCAACAATATCATGTTTAACCTGGACAATTTTATGTCTCAAATCTCTCACCAGCTTGCTTTCCAAATTGACGTTGTTGTTCACAATCAAAAAATTCACCAAACTATCTTGGATGAGGGAGCCGCTACTTGTGTTATGTCTTTAGCCTGTCGAAAAATATTGAAATCACCTGCACTTAACAAATCCCCAATGATGTTGTGTGCATTCGATGGGTGAGGTTTTCATCCTCACGGAATTTTGCAGTCCCTGTCCATCCAGTTGGGTAGCAAAACCATCTCTGTTAACGTCGAGGTGGTCGATGCTCCCATTGATTACAACTTGTTACATGGAAGAAGTTGGTTTTATGCTATGACTGTTGTTGGTTCGTCAGTGTTTCAATGTGTACAATTTCCTCATCAGGGAAAAATTGTCACTGTCAATCAGTTAGATTTTTGTACACCCGACACTCGCGCTCCCACTACCAACAATATTCCTTTCTTGGGAGATCACAAGATCATGTATGAGAGTGTTGGTGTAGGTTTGTTAAAATATTCCACCCTTATGGGTACCTTCCCTGCACCAATCCCTCCTACCACGCATCATATTTCCACAGTCAATATGATTTTGACTACGACTTATCAGTCTTTGGAATCATCTGATCCCTAGATTGTACCTAGTCCTCTAGATTTCGATGCACTAGGTGACACCATGCCGCTTAGTCTAGCTGAGGCTTCATACATTGCTATTCAATCAACCTCTCCCTCTTTGTATGACCAACATATTTTGGCACCCGACACCTACTCGATGCCATCTTGGTTAAATTCCTTGACTTCTGCCTTTGACTACATTTCTCAAATCTTTCCATCCGACAAATCTATCATGGAAATGCTTAGCATTGACGATGTACCTTGGGATGATAACCATCATCGATATCCTCTTTTCTTTCATCCCTTGAAGAAATACATGAATATATACACTCTATCTTCCCCCCTGATGTTGTTGACTTTAAACAATCACCCATACTTACACAAGAAACTATTTCTAAGGGGAATTTAGGAAA
Organism: Picea sitchensis; assembly: GCA_010110895.2. Classification (NCBI taxonomy): domain Eukaryota; kingdom Viridiplantae; phylum Streptophyta; class Pinopsida; order Pinales; family Pinaceae; genus Picea; species Picea sitchensis. The sequence goes on along the minus strand of SNQJ01S0080413.1, from coordinate 40,386 downwards.
CATTACCTCTACGATCGTTATTGACATTTTGATCAAGGAAGGTGTCATGTAAAATATTAATCTAGGTGCTAATTGTTCACTCGAGGAAGTGGTTTCCTATACCGCTTTGTTTAAGGAATTCCATGATGTCTTCGCTTGGAGCTACGAAGAAATGTCTGGGATAGATCCTTCGATTGTTGTGCATGAGATCAAAACTTACCCAGGTGTAAAAGTTGTTCAACAAAAACTCCGCCCAGTCCATCCTAAGAAGACCATGGCTATTAAGGCAGAAGTTGAGAAATTATTGAAATTTGGCTTCATCTATCCTATCCCTTTGATGGAATGGGTTTCAAATATTGTTCCGGTCACTAATAAGAAAGGGACCATTCATGTCTGCGTTGCTTATTGGGACCTAAATAAGGCTTGTCCAAAATACAACTACCCTATGCCCTTCATCGACTAGATCAATGATAATTGTGCAGGAAGTGTGATTTTCTCTTTCATGGAAAGTTTCTCAAGGTACAACTAGATTGACATTTTACCTGCCGATCAACATAAAACAACCTTCATCTGCCCATGGGAAACTTTCTCCTATCTGAAACTACCGTTTGGCCTAAAAAACGTTGGTGCTACATTCCAACGGGCCATGTCATATGCTTTCCATGATATCAAACATATTGCAGAACCTTACCTCGACGATTTACTTGCCCATTCATCCAGTCAATCAGACCATTTTGGTCATCTACGGGCTATTTTTATTCGATTCTAGTTCTACCACATTTGTTTGAACCCACATAAGTGTATATTTGTTGTTGATTTAGGTCGACTCCTCAACTTTGTTGTTTCCAAGGACAGGATTCTAGTGGATCCCTTAAAAATTAAATCTATCCTTGCTTTACCTCCACCTAATAATTTGACACAGCTCCAAAGTTTGCAGGGGAAAGAAAACTTTCTTCGTCGTTTCATTTGTAACTACGCTGAGATTACCAAAGGATTTATGCAATTGTTGTAGAAAGACACCCCTTTCATCTGGGATGACACTGCTCAACGATCTTTTTTCTCTCTTAAGCATGCATTGACCAATGCACCTCTGTTACATCCTCCGAATTACAAGAAGGAATATATCCTTTACTTAGTAGCCTCTACTTACACTATTGCTATGGTGTTAGTTCAAGAGGACCCTAATGGTCAGGAACACATGATATATTATTTGAGAAAAAGTCTATCTGGTCCAGAGCTCCGATATTCACATGTTGAAAAGTTGGCTCTGGCAGCCGTCATCGCTGTCCAGAGATTTCGTCACTACATTTTTCTATGCACCACCACAGTTATCACAGACTCTAACCCCATGTATCACATTTTGACACGTCAAGTTCTTGGGGGAAAATATTCTAAATGGATCGCCATCCTTTAGGAATTTGATCTCGAGTTTGCTAAGTCCAAAGCTAAAAAATCCTTTGTGTTTGCGGAGCTTATCTGTGACCTTCCCCATGCTGATGAGGATACTGAGACCATAGATTCTCTCCCCAATGAAATTTTGTTCCTCATTAGCATGTCCGATCCTTGGTATGGATATATCCTTTTTTATCTCCAGACCCAACATTTTCAGCCCGATATCTCTCATGAAGAGCGTCGTCGTATTCACCATCATTCTCACCGCTACCTTATCATCGGTGACACTTTGTATCACCGTGGTATTGATACTATCCTACGAAGATGTTTGAATCATAAAGAGGATGAACACGTTCTTAATGACTGTCACCTTGGAGCCTGTGGTGGTAATCTTTCTAGGATGGATATAGCTCATAAAATCTTACATGCCAGCTACTTTTGGCCCTCTATTTTAAAAGATTTTATTGAGGCAGTAAAAAAATGCCCACCCTACCAAGTTTTTCACAAAAAGGCATGTACCCACCCCGCTCCATTGGATCCCATTATTTCCATTGGCCCCTTTTCCAAATGGGGCATTAATTTCATGTAGTGTAAGCCTACCTTAGCTGGGGGGCACAGTTACATCATCGTCGTCATCGATTACTTCACAAAATGGGTTGAGGCTATGACTAAATTTCTGAAATATGGCCATACTGCAACTCTTTTCTTCTTCAACCACATCATCACTCGCTTTGGTGTTCCACAAGCCATCATCATTGATCATGTCTCACACTTTCAAAGCCCAATGATTAGTGAGTTTCATGCCAAGTTGGGTTTTCTCCATGAGAACTCATCCCTGTACTATCCTCAAGAAAATGGACAAGTTGAAGCCATCAACAAGGTCCTTAAAACCATGATTCAACGTATGGTAGGGGAAAACAAGACATCTTGGCATCTACAACTTTTCTCCTCTCTCTGGGGATATCGTACTTCAGTGAAAACTGCTACTGGGTTCACTCCTTTCCAGTTAGTATATGGCATAGAAGTTGTTTTGCCGATCGAGTGTGAAATTCCCTCATTGAAACTCAAAGTAGAACTCCTGCCTCACACTTTTGCCGAAGAAGAAAACTTCTTACACCTGACCAGGTTGGATGAAACACATCATGATGCCGCTCTCATTAATGAGACATATTAAAAATGAATCAAGAATCAATATGACAAATCCGTCCACCCTCATAATTTTGCAGAAGGAGAGCTAGTCCTCGTTTATGACCATGCTCATGATAATTTAGGGACAGGTAAGTTAGAACCTCTATGGCATGGTCCTTACATCATGAAATGTGTTTTACATAGAGGCACCTACGATCTAGTTGACTATGACAGAATCTCCCTGGGTGATCCCCAAAACAGGTTTTACCTTAAGAAGTACTATGCATAGAACATCTAGCATGCGTGCTTTGTACACTATTGTATTTTAGTTTGGTGTGTATTTTTATTTCGTGTGCTCGCATTTTTTCCTTAGCCGCTTATACTGTGTCTTGTGTTTTCATGCGCAGATGACATCTTAATTTCCTATCTTTGTCAGGTTTGTGGATGGTGCTAGTCGACACACCTAGAACGTTACTTCTGTAGCTTTTTTCGTTTACCACTCTGATGAGTTGGTGAGTTCAGAAGGTATTTTCTTAGGATCGAAAACTAACAACATGGCAGAATATCATGCTGTCATCAAAATTTTAACTGAAGCCTCCTCCCTAGGTGCTTCTCGTATGATCATTAAACTAGACTCTCAACTCGTAGTTTGTCAACTTAATTGAATCTAGGCTATTCGCAATCCTATCCTACTACGTCTCCACTTACGATTTCATTCTCTTGAACAAATGTTTTATTTTATCGAATACAGACACATACCAAGAGAACTCAATACCATTTCAGATTTGTTAGCCAATTACATCATGGATCAGTATCTCACACATAGATAAGGTCTCATAAAGAAAATAAATCATAAATCACATGTAAATTAAAACACATCACATTAAAACCATCATTTGGCACTGTAAAAACTTGGATATATGTATCTATATTTTGTGATGAAAAAGTTTGGTTACATCAAAAAGTACATAGAAGGGAAAAATATTGGGTCTTCACACCCATAAACATTGTCATATAGACTATACAATCATCAGAAACACTCTAATTTTCCTGCATCACATTATGCTCCAAGTAGCATATCACTGTGTGGGATACTCGCCTCAGTAAAGAGTTAAGACTCTTAGACACTCCCACGACATGTCTCTATAGATGTAGCGACACTTCTTGCCTCCTAAAAGGAGGGATACCCATCGTGAGGCCTTGGAGGTTTATTTCAAGCTCCTGGAGAGCTCCTGCTGCTTCTCCTCGATCTACCACTATCCTAGCGTCCCCGCGACGCCCCAATGCCGCTATCTCTGCCGAACGTGTTGCTCCCTTGTCTCCATTATGAAATGATACATCCATTAGGAACTCTTGTACGTACCCAAAAAAAATAATATAAGTTTTAAAATAAAAAAAAAACTTGACAAGATTGTCTTGGTTTCTCACCTGACGCATCACAGTCCTCCCCTTTGGGAAGAAACAAGTCCATGCTTCCCTGGAGATCCACTCTGGCGTATGGGAAGTCTTCTATCATGATTAATTGGCGTCTCAACCAAGCGAAGAAAACACCGGTGAATTTCAACTCTGACTCTGAGCCTAATCTCGGAGACAGGTTGGTCCATCGCTCCATACGTGGTTCTCCCATTGGCCACATTGCTAATGAAATCTGAGGTTGCATCTGAGGAATGTGTTCTAAGAAGAACAAAACCAAGAATGAACCATATCCAAACTACTTTTTCTGCCTTGCTCTACATCTCGTAATCTTCTCCTTCACATTCTGAAGGAACCCTGCACTCCAGTTAAACAGTGTTGGCTCTAGACATTGTAAACCATAGGCCACCTGTGATCTTGAAACTAAGTGTGAGCTGGTACTTCCCGCTATACTCGTAATGGAAAACAGAATGGATTGAAGAGGTAGATCCCTGATGTCTTTGATTTCAATTCTACCTCCTACTAATTTCGATCCTGGGACACAATGATTTGCCAGGTACTCATCTATAGGTGCGGGAACTGCCCTTTGTCCATATAAAATAACAAGGGCCCCTCTCTTTGAGAGGCCGGTCAGGAAGTACACATCTTCCAACTCAATGGTAAGAAGCTGCGTTCCAATTTGGAGCCCCTGTTCCACAACGTTCCACAACCCGATCATATACTCAAGAAGAAGAATCTCTTTCTTCATCTTTTGCATCTTGAAGAACTTGAGGAGACTGCAATTCCACAAGGAAACCCTTGATTGGGGACTTTGCAACGCGGCCATGTCATCGAGCTCATGCTCTCTTTATTTCCACTCAATCATGACTTTTTCCGAATTTACCTACAATCAACAACCAAAAATTCATTAGTCATGTTTTTTCGGCAATTATTAGGCAATTAAAAACTTAAAAAACATTTATGCTCTTTTTATGAGGCCAACGCCCCCTTTACACTCACACCAGGGTGCCAATGCTCCCTTAAAAGGGCCACCAGGGCATTGTACAAGAAGATAACGCCCCCCTTTTCACATTGAAAGAGCGCTGGCATTTTTGGGCATTTTTTTCCTTGTGCATTTCGGGCAGCGCCCCCCTCACTCTCACATCAGAGTGTCAACGCTCCCTTATCAGCTTTTAGGGGTGCTTAAAAAATTGGGCAGCACTCCCCCTCTAATTCTAGAGGAGAACCGATCTTTTTTGGGCGCTTGAGACAACCCAGGGCACATTTTTAAAGCCTAGTCTTTGCCTAAAAACAAAATTTAAACTGTACAAATTGAAGAGAGGAAGAAAAGCACCGACTTGATCCAGACAACGACATAAATAGCTAACCGTATCTCCGGCACTGAACAAAGCAAGATTCACCCTCCAAAGCTCAAATTCTCCACTGCTACAAATCTTTGCACAAATGAAATGGTAAAAGACATTTTTACCCCATTTTACTATTATAAATTTCATTTTTTCCTAAGACATAGTTTTTTTGGGTTTTGAAAAATATTTTGGAGGCCCTAATAATACGCTAGCATGCAATTTTGATGTTATTGACAGGTTTCAGAACAGTTTTGTTTGATTTCATCTGGTCACATTAATGAGCATGATCTTTCGTTCGTTATCACGCTCTAAAAAACATGAGGACGCACCGAGCAACCTTTTATCTCTTTTTCGGGCTTGTATGGATACACGAAAAAGAAACCCCCTATAGTCGTCTTTAAGCTCTTTTCAGACTCTCTAAACGTGAAAATATTTCCGAGTGATATTTCTTCCTTTCCCACTCGTTAAAAGGTTTGAAAGGGTGTCTTTCGAGTGATAATTTATCTCTTTTTCGGCCTCGCGAGACTAACATTACGAAAAAGGACAACACTGGAGTCGTCTTTAAGTCATTTTCAGAATCTCTAAATATGAAAAATCTGTTGGATTTACTTCACACACACCTAGGATTTATTTTTCCTAAGTTTTTTCCTTGTTTATTAGTCATAATTAGTCATTATCCAGTCTCCTATATTTTAGGGGAGAATATTCCACCTAGAGAATATTCTCTTTTAGTTGACACTTCAGTTTGACTAGTTGAGTTGAGTTTAGATGATGCATTGGTTTTTTCACCATGAAACATTGGGATCATCACCAGCTAATGCGCACTTTCCTTGGGATCATCACCAGACTAGCGCATTACCTTGATTTCTTGAGTTAACTCCTCACTACTCTATGTTCATTCAGTTAACTGAAGACTAGTTGACTAGTGAACTTAGCTAGGTGGCAGTTCACTCGCGTAACTGCCTGAGAGACTAGAATAGGTGGCAGTTTACTCCTGTAATTGTTGGTGTGTGTCCATATCACTCTAGACCACCACTATGTCTCATTAGTTACTCATGTATCCTATATCTATTGTAAATTATTCACTCTTTGAGTGTGGAATACAGTTAATGAGAATTATTCCATTCTTTCTCTCTTGCTTCTTCTTTCTCAATTTCTCTATGAAAATGTGTGTGGTATTTTCTAGCCAGATATATTCTATGCAGGTTCAACACATTTACATGGTATCAGAGCCGATAGACTACTAAGAAAAATCTACACCAAATTATTTTTTTGCAGGTACAAAAGATTAAAGACAACAAAAAGATGGATTATTCGCCGGAAATAATTCTCACGCCTCATAAATATTTGGAATGGAAGACAATTTTTTTTCTTATGCTAATATGCAAAGGCTTATACCAAATAACCATGGCAATGGAATTAGAGTCTGATTCTGCTGATGAGAAAAACGATTTTCTCAATAGACAAGATATGGCCATAGGATGTATCCTCTATTTTATTTCTCCTGAAATTCTCCATCAAGTATATGATGACTCACAAAATAGACTCCAAATAAATTATGGACCAGATTGGAGGTTCTATGTGGAAATAAAGAATATTGTGAAGATTTCATGTAGGAGATTGGAAAGATAGAGCCAGAAGAGAAGCCATCAGAAGATCAAGTCTCTTATTATGAAGAGTTTTCTACAAAAGTTTTTGCACAAATTTGTATTCCATTAATTGAAGATGATGTCTACTCCATTTCAGATTTGTTTTCTGAAATTCATGTGGAAGATATATGGCATGCATCTCAGGGATCAAATGCAGACACTTTTCCATGCACAATTCATGCATCTCAGAAGACAAAAAGGGAGCCACGCACATCTGATGCCATTATGATATTTTCTGAGAAAAATTTACAGAAAAAAATGGATATTTTAATTCCTCGCGGGAAAATATCCAATTTCAAAAAAAAAAAGTCCGAAACGGAGTCCAGAAAGTGAAGTTATGATGTTTTTAAAATCAACAAAATTTCATCATTTTCTCAGAAACGACCACACGGTTTTCAAAATTTCATACAAACTTTATTTGGATCTTATTCATTACAAGAACTGAAAGTGGATATGTGTGTACATATCAATGATGCATATACTTCATTAGATCCGTGCAGACATCTACATCTTCAACAAAATCTTCAACGAGCAAAAACTTGCACAATTGCGAGTTCTTCTTGGAGTGAAGGACAAGGTTTCTTAGCAACTGTTTTTTGTTCCTTCTCAATTTTTTTTTTACATACATTGTACCTTGAGGGGGGGTTTTTCCCATGCAGTTTTCCCTCTTTCCTCACTTTATTTCAGTGTATCTTTTGTATTTGGGTACCTAACATGGCCTTGTTGCCGGAACCCATTCTTTATTTTCACCACAGTGATGTTCAGGGGGGGTGTTGGAGTTACTTCACACACACCTAGGATTTATTTTTCCTAAGGTTTTTCCTTGTTTATTATTCATAATTAGTCATTATCTAGTCTCCTATATTTTAGGGGAGAATATTCCACCTGGAGAATATTTTCTTTTAGTTGACACTTCAGTTTGACTAGCTGAGTTGAGTTTAGATGATGCATTGGTTTTGTCACCATGAAACATTGGGATCATCACTAGATAATGCGCACTTGCCTTGGGATCATCACGAGACTGGCGCATTACCCTTGTTTTCCTGAGTTAAATCCTCACTAATCTATGTTCATTCAGTTAACTGAATACTATTTGACTAGTTAACTCAGCTAGGTGGCAGTTCACTCCCGTAACTTCTTGAGAGACTAGACTAGGTGGCCGTTTACTCCTGTAATTGATGGTGTGTGTCCAGATCACTCTAAACCACCACTATGGCTCATTAGTTACTCATGTATCCTATATATATTGTCAATTATTCACTCTTTGAGTGTGGAATATGGTTAATGAGAATTATTCCATTCTTTCTCTCTTGCTTCTTCTTTCTCAATTTCTCTCTGCAAATGTGTGTGGTATTTTATAGCTAGATATATTCTGTGCAGGTTAAAATTTTTTACAGAACCACAACATTTACCTTCTCTGGACTCATTAAACAATCATACATTGAAGTGCCCATATGGGACTGAACCCTTACTTCTTCCAGTTCATTAAATAAATGAAGAGGGACTTACTGAAGGTGATTTATATCGAGCATGTGTTACCCTCCTCGAGCTCGTTAAATCAAAAAGAGGTACTCATCTATCTGGATGGGGGAAAAATTGAAAGAAGCAAACCAAGCAGTTTTTGAGAACATTACCAGTAACTCTTACAGTCACCCTTGAACATGACACTTTGTCTTTGCACACATTTTAATCCCCTGAACCTCTTCATTGAACCAATCCTCTGAGTTTTCTTACTCCTTTGGGTCACCTGATGAAAGTCACAGTATCCACTGCATTATCGTGTTTTGGTCCATGTCATGTTTCTATTTTCGTGCCTCAGTGTTCAAGGGAAGTATCTGCCTCGAGCGTCAACCATCACAAATATCCTGTTTCAAATATACATGTCAGTACATGTTCATTTGATCTACCAATTTACATATCTGTGTCCATTTTGTGTCGTTGATGGGGGATACAACAAGGACCTCCTTCGATGAGTCTGTTCCTGTTGAATTCAACACATTATCCGGGAACTAGACTTAGAAACTAGTTAGTACCTTGGGACTTGCATGCCTCAATGGCAGGCCTCATTGCGTCCGACAATGGGTTACATAAATGACCTCTGATCGAATGTTCCATGGATTTTCAACTTCAACTCATCCATTCAAATTCGTTGGAATGTACTAGAGTACCTTGGGAATCATTAACATCAATGGTGATTTCCCTCGCACTTGTTAACGGTTTACCTCATTGACCAGTAATCAAGTTGTTTCTACCATGTTCGACATCAGGAAATATATTCACATGGTTAGATTCGTACTACATCGGGATCGGTAAGAAGAACCTGGGTTGAGTCATCAGTCTTATATTTACTTTGCCTAGGTTGCGACGAAGTTTCTTTTGAACATTGACACATATACTGTCATATAGATCCACTTTGTATTGGTCATGGCTATGTCTTGTTGTCTCATAGATCCACAATATATTCTTCATGGCTATGATCAGTTCAGGTCATAGGAGTATAGATCCACATTGTATCTTCAGTGGCTATACCTTTTTGTCAATGTAATTATGGATCCGCAGTGTATTTTATGGTGGCCATACCTTGAAAGTTTTTATCACTCAAGCATAGGTATGACTACCTTGGGTTTGAAACATGTCATAATATTTGTTTGATGGTTGTGTGAAGCTTCTTCCAGGTTCTCTGAGTCCATACCCTTGCTCATAAAAGTCTACAAAGTACTTCAGTCATCAGTTCATGTCTTCTAACTTCGCACTTTGGGTGGGAATTTGTTACACATCAAAATTACTCATTACGATGATGGCCTAATGTTGTCATTACCAATGTCGCAAGTGTCACATTTTAGCCGCAAGTGTCGCAAATATCATGCTGTCACCTTGCATATGTCGTGCCTTAGATGACATTATCAAGAAACACTTAAAAGACACATCAAAAGACTGGTTTTGAAGAGGAGAAATCATTTGACAAAGAGTACAAGTATTTTTCCATGGAAAAAACCACTAAAAAATCAATTTTGGAAGGTAGCTCTCCCCTATACACTGTCAGGGAGTGCCAACACTCTGTACCCTCTTTTGGGGGAGCGTTGCAATTCTCTGTTCCCCATTTTGAGGGAGCACTGGCCTTTTTTGAGCGAATTTTGGACTGTTGAGGAAAATCAGGGAAGAATCCCCCTCATCTCTAGAGTTGGTTGGATTCAGATTTGAGGTCAAGGCTCGATATTAGGGAAGATACACAACTGAAGGAGAAGGATCCTCAACCTATCCCAAAAATATCTTTAGTGGTTAGGCCTCTCCAAGCCTATATAAGGAGGCCTCTTCATGGTGAAAGGAAGAGAAATTGAAGGCATCAAACTTATGATCTCATAAGGGAGGTATCATTGAAGCATCATCATTTTGTGTGGATTATTTGAGCAAAGGGTTGGACGAGGAGAGCTGGGAGAGGATGCTTCACATTCATCAAAGGTCTGTAAGTATTATTTATTGTTCTCATTAATATACATATGTTCTTGGCCTATTTATTTCAAGGTTGTGTTTATTCTACATGAACTTGTCTCTATTAGATAGATCTGGTTTCAAGCTAATCTTAGGAGAATAGGAAGCTTGTTCCATCTTTGTTTGTTTTGCAGGACTTATCAAGGAGCTTAGGGATCAAAGCTCAATTCAGAATGCGTGAGGATGAACATCATTAAAAAAGGTACACCTTTCCTCCTCTTCTTTATGCATTAGTTTAACTAGGTTTAAAAGGATGTCAGTGACCAATGTTAGCACCCTTTCTGTCTTGGTTTTAGGAGTCTAGAGTCCAAGAGGGAATCCACTTTTCTGCAGGGGGATTTCTCTGTAACAATAGGTCCTATCTATACTTATTGTAAATATATTGGTCATAAGGTTTTGGATTGTCCAAGGATGATTTATAAAGTTGAAAACATGAATATGAGAGAATACAAATATAAGGAAAGTCAAGAAACTAAGGGTATCTTAGAAAACCAAAACGAATAAGAGACTATGATATTATAGATGAAAGAAACCCTGAATGATCATAGAGACATCAGTATACCAGAGATCTTAAAAGAAAATCAGTGCATAGAAAAAAGAATAGGAGACTTCGACATAGACTGTGTATTACAATTGGAAACACAGGTGAATCTTATGCCAATGAGTACTTGGGAAATTTTGGGAAATCCAGCTATGATTCCTTCATTGGGAAGGATAGGATTGTTTAAAGGAAAGATGATAAACCTATGTGGATGAGTTACTAATGTACCTATGATATCCCATCGAACATCAAATGAAGAAGAATTTGAGGCCATTAAGTTTGTTGAGAACAAAACCCCTTTTGCAGTTTTGTTAGGAAATACCTAGATTAAGAAAGATCAGATCCGAAGGAAAGAAGAAGAGGAAGCTATAGAATAGAAAAGAAAGAATTAAGTGATTTCATGGCTAGGAGAATAACACACTTAATAGAAGAAAAAGAGGACAATTTGAAGCAACTTAGGGCTAGAGATTTAGCTGAAGGAATGCAAGAAGGCCCTAAGAACTTGTCCATGCAAGAGAGAAGATCACCTACCCCAGAAATGGTAAGAGAAGAGATATTAAATTCAAACCCTTTGAGAGACAATCAACAATGTGAAGTTAATATGCTAAGAGAAGATGAGAATAAGAATGTGACTCATATCACAGGAAAGAAGGCAAGAAACCTCAGCAAGAAGAAGGAAAAGTTAGAAAGACTGCAGGAAGTTCCAGAGGAGACTTCGCAGAAGGAGCTTGCAGAAATTGAACCTCGCCGGAATAACAGAACAATGCAGAATGGTACTTTTCCATGGAGAAGCTATATGACCATTGGAGGTGTCTCGACCGTTAGAATGACGCTCTGGAATGGCTAAAAATGCAGTGATTTCCCAAAATATCACCGTTGGACCATTGGGACTATGCCATAACGGATGGATTCGTAGTGATTAGGGAATTTCGACCCATTGAAAGAATCCATTAAGACATTGATTATTTAATCCGTTGAATGCCTCACCGGGACCACTTTTGCAAACTTGGATATTCGAGCTAATAGAGAAGTGATTGCCTATCGCACTGTGCTGTCTAGACCTCACCATAGATTTGATTACCCTGAGTATATGTTCACCTACACGAGTTATTTGACCACGAGCGTGTATGTTGGGCAAACACACCGCATTAGAAAGAATTAGGGAGTTGGCTCCAGAATGTAAGAAATTAAGCGACCGATGTGCGCATACCTATGAGCGCCTTGCAGAATACCCAGAGTTGAGAAGATTGGAGGTACAACTCGAGGAGGAGAAGAAACATGCGTCGATTGTGAAAGAATAACTGAAGCAGCTTATGCCAGTGGAGAAGATGAAAAGGTCACAAGAGCAACGCGAAGTTCAATAACAGATCACCATTGTAACACCTCAAGTTTTGAACCCCCATTTTAAATAATTTATTGTTACAATGCTAAGAGGAATGAGTGCCCAAACAATTATTAAAAGGCCAGTGTGCCTAGTACATGTAATGTTTTTATCATTATTAATAATAAATAATTGGTTGGCTACTAGACGGACAAGGACTAGAGTTATACGCGGCTATGATTCCACAAGAAAGGAGGCTTGAGGGGCTAAGTATTTATCCCTATTCTAATTACCCTTTTTGTCTAAAGGAGGGGGATCGGTTACTTGAGATTCTTGGGGAAGGAAAAGACATTATTGATTCCCCATGAAGTTACTTAAACCTGCCTATGGTCTGATGGGGTGTTCGACTGATGTCTTGTTCGTTGATTTCCTATACGTTCACTCATTTTCCCTCACGCACTTTCATGCACTCCCTTACCCATTCAGTGATCCATCCCCATCCACGTCTTGTTTTGGGGAAGGGAACTGAACTGCTGAAGAATTAGCCACATATAGTTCACTGTAATGGTCACTGGTGTGATCTAGCTGTGACTTGAGGCTTGCATGTTTGAGATGCGCTGGCCTGTGCCCTGTTTTTCTCACAACTGCGATTCCTGAGAGTTCCAACATTGCGATTCTGCACCAGCTGTGCTAGAGGCGCATAAAATAAAGGAGAAGGACTGCTTGAGGGACTGCATGGCAGAGAAGGGTGGAGGTCCATTCTTTTGGGAGGTACAAGCTGGGTAGAAGAAAGATGGGTACTTGGATTGTTGTGGGTGTTGGGAAACCTGTGAGAGATTGAGAGCTAACTGGTTTGGGAACCCAAGTACACTCTGGAACCATCCTTATGGATTTATAGCTCTGGCTTGGGAGTGACACTATTGTTGAGATTTGGAGCAGTGGTGTTTACGGTTGGGTGGAACCTCCTTGGGTTGCAACCATTTGGTGTCATTTTTCATAAAGATAAGTGATCTCTGTTATGGTATCATTTACATGTATATGAATGTATTTCTGATGTATATTTAATTATCATTTAATTGAGTCTTTAGACTATGCATGCTTTCTTTTTTCTGCTGTGCATGCCATTAAAGTCTTTTCTTTTATGCATGCTTAAATATTAAAAGGTATCAATAAGAGGAAGAAGTCCAAGGGCAGGCTTGAAGTTAGCATGCCCCAGCCTATGGGTGGCTGGGGATGTTACAGAATGGTATCATATCTTCTGGTTGAAACACCAGGCCGATATGGGCCAGGTCTGTTTGTCAGAGTCTCAGGGTCAAGATCGAAATCTGATTGTGAAGTTGAAAAGCTCAAGAGGAATGACGTTGCAGAATATATACAGGAGTTAGAACTTCATAGATCCCTTGTAAGGGTTCGAAGGATCATGACCGTCCCCTTCGAATTCATGAGCGATAACCACTATAGTATAAGGAGAGATCTAAAATCATTGGATCGGAGGATAGGTGAATAGGGGTTGTCCAATGTCAAGGAAGAAAGGGTTAAGGTCACAACTGTCAGATCCCGTTGGAGAGTGAGATCAACGGACAAGATTCATTGTGGGGAACCAAGTTGCATGAGAGATAATTTCCCAAGGTGGTCTCATAATCCAAACCACAGTTTCACCAAGGGGTTACAAGTCAGCGTCAAGAGAATTGCGGGGCGAAAAGAGGGTTACTCCAAACCGCTAATGCGTGCCCCTTGCAATTTGAAAGGAAGTAAGTGATGTGACGTGTTAGGTATCGAACATCAAAACTTTGTATAGCTGAATTATATCATGACTGTCTATCACCAAGAGGTATGTGTCAGCAGATCAGTAACTCCAGAGAAATATTTTCGAGAGGTTTTCAGTTGAGATTTGAAACTCCTGAATCCTGGAGAGCCAGAGTAAATCTCAAGCGTCGGATCGTCCGAGGTAAATTTGGGTCGTCTAATCTAGAAGAGACATGGCGCAGACCTGTGGACTCTGGGTGAAGACGTGAAGTGAATATTAGTCATTCGATCTAGGAAGACACATGGCAACAAATTGGCCAGTTCGGGAAAATGGAAAGTATGTTAGTGTTGAAACTCCTAAAGCCCAAAGTCTCGAAGCCCGAAGGGCTGAAGTGGCAGGGCACGATAATGTCACCTGGAGGTGATGTGGACCCAAAAATTACGAAGTGACGTGGCTTGCAGACGTCACATGGGATGACATGGACACATGGGATGTGTGCCATGTGTCAATAAGTTTTGAGCATGCAAAGGATTGAAATGTCATCTAGGACATGAAACGTGTTACCCATCGGGTTGGACCACGTGTCCACTTCCAATATTTCACCACGTGGCGATAGATTGTGGACTCCAGAGAAATTACTCCAAGAGTTTTCAGTTGAGATTTGAAACTACTGAAGCTTGGAGAGCCATAGACCTGAAGCAAACGTTGATTGTAGGATCGTCCGAGGTATACCTAAACCGTCAGATCAGGAGAACAGGTGGCACAGAGATGTGGATTTCGGGTAAGGAACCGAAGTAAACGGTGATCGTTGAATCATGCGAAGTAATTCCCCACTGTTAGATTCAAAAAGATGCATGGAAGAATCTCATGTATTTCGAGGGGAGTAGTCTGAGACTTGAGAATTATGAAGTCCTAAATTCCAAAACGACCACAACCGTCGATCTGGGAGAGGTAAATCGGAACTGATGGTTCCCAAGAGGTAGATATTGGACATCCATTTAGAGGCACCATTAAGATCATGAGATCAATAATGACCTTTCATTGCGGGGATAGAAGGTGCTCGGGCTTTACGAAGTTGATGGAGGGCCGCATTCGAGACCACGGTTTTGGCAAAAAGACACATGGTGGCTCGGGGTGAATTGCGGGGAGAAAAGTAGTTTGGTTCCAAACCACCTTTGAGTGTGTTCACAATCACGCATCTATGTGAGGTCACTGCCTAAGGTCACATATAAGGAGGGGCCAAGAAAGAAAAGGATATTGCTCTAACTCTGATATTTTTTCAAGGTCGAAGGAGAAGGTTGTAGGGGCCATCGGACCTGGGCCAGAGAGTTAGAAGGGTCTGTGTTTAGAAACATAACGAAACCATCAAGGTTTCAGAGAGCCAATTCAGATCGGGATTAAAGATCCTTGACCAGGAGGTCATGCAGCCTTAGGAGAGAAGGGGGATTGCAGTAAGAAGCAAAAGGAACTGTACCATTGTTGGAAATTTTCTTTATCATATGTGTAATTCTAACAAAATGGTTGCCTGCAAATTTTGTAGAATTAAGGGGCTTAAGCACATCAGATCAGGATTCGTATTCAGGAAATGGAAGAAGGTGATGGAGCCTCCAGTCATGATAAGGAGGCCGAAGGAAAGAATACTAGATTTGGTAGTGCCAAGACAAATTCCAATGGACGCAAGGGAAAAGGAGAGCAGGAAACGTTGATAGAAACGGTAAGAATCCTGAAGTTGGAACTACAGAGCTACAAGGCAGACAACGAGAGACTGATGAGAGAGAAAATTTAGATAAATTCTTGAGTGTTCTAGAGCTTAAATTAGTTGCAGAGATAAATGAAGAAGGGATCAAACTCAAGACAAGAGAAGGAAGACAGGTTCCATGAAAGAAGGGATGATCGTGGAAGAGATGGTTATTCCAGAAGTTCTAGCAGAGCTCGTGGACACAACTCACCTCCTTACTCAAAAGGAAATTTTTATGCATCGGAAGATCCCATAAGTATTCCAAAGGTGTCTCCTATCAGACACCAAAGAAGGAAATAAGAGGTAGATAGTTTGCAAGGAGATATGAGGAAGCTCAAGCCACCTTCCTTTGAGGGTGAAAGATAAAGGGAAGATGATGCCGAAGCATGGTTGTTTAGGCTCAGGAGATATTTTTAGTTGCATAACTATTCACCCAACCTAGAATCCAGGATTGCCACCTACCATTTACATGGGAAAGATGCAATGTGGTGGGACCAACTAAAGCAAGTGGAACATGTTAATAAAAGTAAGATCACTTGGAAGTAGTTCAAGAAGTACTTCCAGAAGGGGTACTTCTCAGAGCATTTCTATGACAATAAAATGCAGGAGTTTTTTGAACTCAGATTGGGAAGCAAGACTATGGAAGAGTGCGAGAATAAGTTATTGGGATTGTTAAAGTATGTCAAGTTCATTGGTGATGAGAAAATGAAAATACAAAGATTTCTAAGTGAACTACCAACCTTTTATAAGGAAAAAATCAAGTATGATGAACCCAAGACCTTGAATGAAGCCATCATAAGGCTAAATACTTGTATGAGAAAGGCTAGGAAAGGGAATATTTGCAGAAATCCTGGAAGGACAAGAAAAATGCGAATTCCAATCAGAGGAGAAAAGGATTCAAACCTCCCTTCTATAGGAATGAGCCTAATAGAAATCATCAAGATCAATATGCTAACAGAGATTCCAAGAAAGAATATTCCTTGGGAAAAATGGGAAGACCACCAATCCAATGTTGAGGATGCAAGGAAGATCACCAGTAAAAGGATTTCCCACACATAAAAGACAGAGTGAACACTGTGCACAACATTCAAGAGGCTACAACAGTCGAAGATATGGGAAGGATCTATGCAACTTTAAATGATCGAAAATAAGAGTACCAGTCCAATATGATCGAGGTGGAAGGTAAGATTGTAGATCAACCTATTTCTATTTTGATTGATTCAAGATAAAGTCATTGCTACATTGATCCTAATATAGTGGATAGATTACATTTGGAGAAAAGTAAACTTGGAAAAGAAAGTTTGGTTCAGTTAGCCACTGGAACCAAAAGAAGAATCCATGACATGGTCAGAAGTTTTCCCATAAGTCTTAATGGTGTGAATATTAGTATTGATCTAAATATAATACCATTGGGGTCTTATGATATTCTGATTGGAATGGATTTCTTGGACAAGCATCATTCTATCCTAGATTGTCACAACAAGACATTTACATGTCTTGATGGAAATGGAAAACAAAGCACTGTGAAAGGAGTTCCAAGACGCATCTCTATAAGGGAGATTTCAGCCTTACATCTAAAAAGATGTTTTAGACAAGGGTGTCAATTGTATGCAGCTCATGTGGAAGAGCCAGATAATACAAAGGAGCAAAGGCCCTAAGATTTCTCGGTACTACAAGAATTTGAAGATGTATTCCAAGAAATACCTGGATTTCCACCAAGAAGCGAGATAGATTTCTTAATTGATTTAGTGCCAGGAGCCGCCCTGGTGTCAAAAACACCTTACAAAATGAGCACACCAGAGTTAAAAGAATTATAAATGCAGTTGGAAGAATTGTTGAAGAAAGGGTACATACGTCCAAGTGTTTCACCTTGGAGAGTGCCAGTACTTTTTGTCAAAAATAAGGATGGAACCTTGAGGTTGTGTATTGACTTCCGACAGCTGAACAAGTACACTATAAAGAACACGTATCCTCTACCCCGAATTGATGACCTCTTTGATCAGCTAAGAGGAGAAAAGATATTTTCAAAAATTGACCTGAGGGTAGGATACCATCATGTAAGAATCAAGGAAGAAGACATTCATAAGACAACCTTTAGGACTAGGTATGGGCATTATGAATTTGTAGTGGTTCCATTTGGACTGACCAATGCACTGGCTGTATTCATGTGCTTAATGAATGACATATTCAAAAATTATTTGGATAAGTTTGTCATAGTGTTCCTGGATGACATACTTATCTATTCTCAGTCTGAAGAGGAGCATGAACATCACTTAAGATTGGTATTTCAAGTACTGAGAGAACATCAATTGTATGCCAAGTTGAGTAAGTGTTCTTTTTATCAAAAGTATATCCATTACTTGGGACACATTATTTTAGAGTGGGGCATATCAATAGATCCCGAGAAGATCGAAGCCATTAGATGATGGACAAAACCCATAAATGTGTCAGACGTCAGATCTTTTATGGGATTAGCTGGCTACTACAGAAGGTTCATAGTAGGGTTCTCTAAGATTTCTCATCCCATCACTTCTTT
>SNQJ01S0080413.1:0-10161 GCA_010110895.2 Picea sitchensis | reverse complement strand
TTCCTCATCCGCTTCCTGTAAGAATTTTGCAACTAGCAATGCCAGCTGAACAGGAAATATGGCCTCAGTACCATATACCAGCTGGAAGGGAGATGTACCGATTGATTTTTTACATGTTACCCTGTAAGCCCATAACGCAAACTTTAATTTGGAATCCCAGCCTCTGATATTCTGTTCGAGCAGCTTTTGTATGATTCTGACCAAGCTTTTGTTTGATGACTCAGCTAGACCATTTCCCTTTGGATAGTAGGATGTGGAATGTACCAGCTGAATTCCCAGTTCCTCACACAATTTCACCAGATGTTTGTCTTTGAATGCAGCAGCGTTATCAGCAACCAATCTTTTAGGACAGCCAAATCTGGCGAATATATTTTCCTGCAGAAAGTTTATAATGACAGTGTGATTGGCATTCCGGGTGGGAATAGCCTCAATCCACTTCGTAAAATAATCGGTGGCAACCAGAATCCACCGATGCTGTCCACTAGAAGGAGGATGGATCTCACCTATGAAGTCCAGGCCCCACTGCTGAAAAGGCCCGGTGACAACTATAGGTTTGAGAGGCAGGGACTTCAATTGTTTCTTACTTTCGAATCTCTGACACTTGTCACATTTTTTCACAAATTCATAAACATCTGAAAATAAAGATGGCCAATAGTAACCTGATCTCAAGATTTTATGAGCTGTTGTTTTCCAATAGTGATGTCCTCCGCATTCACTATTGTGAAATTCATTCATGACCTTTGCTGCCTCTTCCTGATTCACGCATCTCAACAGCAGACCAATAGGATTTTTCCAAAACAGCAGATTGTCATTTATGCAGAAATTTACAGCCCTGAGTTTTAAAGCTCTTCTTTGAGTCTTCGTCAGATCTGACGGGACTGATAAAGTCTGCAAAAACTGAACTATGCTGCTGTACCATTCGCAATTAGCTATATGGGCTGAAACCTACATTCTCTCACCTTCTTTGTCTTCAACAGATGGAACATTTTCTGCATCAATATTCATCAGATTGATGTCGAGCAACTTGCAATTCTCCTCTGCCAATAATCTGGCAAGACCCTGCCCTTTAACAAGCTTTGCTGGTTTGATTTCGACATCAAACTCAATCATTCTAGCTATCCATTTACTTCTCTTACCATCAATATCAGGTTGGACAAGAACATCTTTGACTGAGCTAGAGGGGACAAAAGCAATCACCTTTGCTTGCAAAATGTAGACCCTGAAAGCCTTCAGTGACTTGATCAATGCATAGGCCTGTTTTTCCAGCAACTCATACTTTGTCTCGGCATCTCTCAAGACTTTTCTAAAGAAAGCAACTGGTTGTTCCTGGTCATCAGCATTCTTCTGCAAAAGTACTGCAGCAATCGTGTCATTGGAAGCAAATGAGAAAATATAAAATACCTTCGAAAAATCTGGGTTGATCAATACAGGGGCTGTTGTGATGGCCTCTTTGATGTCGTTGAAGGACTGCCTTGCTGCTTCGGTCCATTTGATCTCAGAATCTTTCCTTAACATGGCAGTAATGTTCTTGGTGATTTCAGCAAAATTTCCTATGAATCTTCTGACAAAATTAATGGTTCCAAGGAAGGACTGAATGTCTTTTTTCGATCTTGGAAGGGACAGATTTCTGATTGCATCTACCCTCTTCGGATCAATCTTAACACCCTCCTCAGAAACAATGTGCCCGAGTAGTTTTCCCTCTTTAAGTGCAAAATTAGACTTTTTGGGATTAAGAGAGATACCGTACTTCCGACACTTCAGAAATGTCTTCCTCAAATGCTGTAGATGAAGCTCGTGGCTGCTCGAAAAGACAGTAATGTCGTCAAGATAAATCAGGATGAACTTATCTTTCTCGCCGATGAAAGCAATATCCATTGCTCTTTGAAACGTCGCCCCTACGTTCATCAGGCCGAAAGGCATCTTTTCGTACATGAACGTGCCCCATGGGGTGGTGAAGGCAGTTTTTTCCTTGTCATCCAGGTGGACAGCAATCTGATTGTACCCGGAGAATCCATCGATGAAGGACATTACCTTTGACCCCAAAACCTTCTGCAACATATGCTCCATCTTAGGAAGAGGATAATTGTCTTTTCTGGAGCACTTGTTCAGATTTCTGAAATCAACGCAGAGTCTGATTTCTCCGTTTTTCTTCCTGACTGGCACAAGATTAGCGATCCACTCTGAATACCTGAGGGGGATGACGATACGGGCATCCAGCAGTTTCCTAATTTCTTTCTCCATCATGGGCAGCAGCAGAGGATTGAATGATCTCAGCTTTTGACGGAATGGTTTAGTATCTTTATTCAAAGGAATTTTGTGTTGAATCACTTCTGTGTCGAAGGTTTTCAGATCATCATACTGCCAAGCAAAAATGTCTGAAAATTCTTTCAACAATTTACCATAATCGTCCTTTTGTTTGTCAGACAAATGGGAGGCCAAGTTGACATGTCTGGGATCTTGTTTACTGGCCACATTATACTTGAAGACATCTTATTCTTTTTTTTCACTTTGTAGTTTGACAGCCACGTCATTGTTGTCAAAGAGCCTCTCCAAAGGAACTAAGCCTTTAGGGATTTTATTTGTGGAAAGCTGGATTATCTCGTGAGCTGCGATTTTGCTCTTGAGCTTTGGCTGCTCGACTTCTTCCTCATGTTCATTATCCTGGTCAATCTGCTGCTCTGCAAACTCATCGACTACTGTAAGGAACCTAGTGAGTTCAGCATCGTCCTCAAAAACTTTCCAAAATTTCACGTTGTCAGGAAGAGAAGGCCTATGTCTGACTTGAATTTCATATGACAGCTTGTGAGGCAAAGGGGGAATGAATGCACATGCTCATACCGCCAGTGAATCAGCCAATTCATTCATGGCTCTAGGTACAAAAGTGATTGTGAATTCTGCAAAACTTTCAATTGCTTTCAAAACTTCGTCCCGGTATGCTTTCAGCCTTACATGTTTGGCTTGAAATGATTTATTGACTTGCTGGATGATCAAATCTGCGTCACCAAATATCTGTAATTTCTTAATTCCCTTTTCTTTTGCTGCGTTCAGCCCCAACAGCAATGCCTCATATTCAGCAATGTTATTTGTCACTTGGAAATTTAATTTGAAGGAGAGGTGAGAAACTTTCTTTGAGGGAGAAATGAACACTACTCCTGCTCCGGCTGACTCTTTGGTACAGGCACCGTCAAAAAACATAGTCCAGAGATCATCCTCTGCTTTCTCTGTGGGCTGAACTGTAGGTTGATCTGATGGTTTTCTTAGCAGCAAGGTGTTGGACAGCGAGTCATCAAATTGCAAGATGCAAGATCCCATGTCAGTATCTACTGCATAAATAGGATGATTGGTTGGGTTCTTGTCATCGCTGATCACATACGCTAATTGGGACTCCCTATAAAGTCTTCTGTTCACACCTCCAAAAACAAGGATAGTTGCATAGGAAAGATCCATCTGGAGAGTGCCACCTAGCCTCTTCATCCATGACCTTGATAGAAGACACCCGAATTTTGGAGGTATGTCGGCCACCACTATGTCCATTACCATTGTCTTCATTGATGCTTGGGTCAAGGTTACAGCTAAGTCTTTAATCATTCCAAGGAATTTGACTTTACGAGAATTGAAGGAAAAGAGGTCATGGTAAGGTTTGGTGATTTCCAATCCAAGCTCGTCCATAACAGATTTGGGCATCAAGTTGTGGGAGGCACCGGAGTCCAGCAAACAATTATGCAATGTCTTTTCATGGATGTTTAAAGAGATATAGAATGGAGGGCAACTATAATCTCTATCCTCTACCATTTGGCCTAGAGTTATGGTTGGCTTATCATCATAGATATTTAGGATATCAGCAGAATGGGATACTGACTGAGGATCTAAAGTCCTGAGAATATCTCTTTTAAACATTTCATTTTTCATCAACTCGACTAGGGGCATTGGAATCTTAATTTTCTGTAATTCAGCTTCAAAATTGAAGGAGTAAGGAGTCTTATCAGCAGATTTATCAGAAATTTTTACCTTGCTTGAAGGGGCTTCCTGATCCTTTTGTTGTTCTGAAAAAGATTGACTCTCCGGAGCTGGCTGACTGACAGGAGCAGCAACCTTCTTGGGGGAGGCTGGTGCTTTCTCCTTTGAAGATTTAGCAGGCTGATCTTCCGATGAATGTTCTTTTTGTCTGACAGGGGTAGCAGTCTCTGCAGGAGGAGCTGGTGCATCTTCTTGGACAGCTTTTGATTTAGACCGGAGGTTATATCTGTTCTTGTCCTCTGCTGTAAAAATGCCATCACCGAAGAGATCATTTTCTGCTTTCTCAGTCATTAATGATTGTTCATAATCTTGCTGAGTGAGATAAGATGTCCCTGTCTCATCTCCAACACAATGAATATCACCTTCTTCCTCTTCTTGCTCTTCAACCTGTTCTTCATCCATTACCACATTCTGAAGAGGTACCCTTATTCTCTGATCTTCATTGGGATTCCTATCCCTTTGCAGAATCTGAGTTTGAGGATTGTTTCTCCTGTATTGAAAAGTGTTTGGGTTTCTAGGGGCAAGATTACTTGACTCTTTCGTTTTTGCAGGAGTCTGATTTTGAACCTTTAATTTCGACATTTCTGATGTTAGAGTGTCTAACATTTTAGCCATTTTTTCCATTTGACTGTTTGAAGAAGAAGAAGGAGCGTCAATAGCAGATTTCTTCTTTTCACCCCTCCCTTTGAGCTGCTGAGAGGCTGTGATGTTTGATTCAACTTCAAGAGCAACATCTTGCATTAAAGCAAGAGTAGTTGATCTTCTTTCTCGGAGGATAAGGAAGAACTCTGCATCGAAGGCTGCTGAAAACGTAATTTTAGCTGATGCGTCACTTGGTTTGATCCTTGCAGGGATCTTACCAAACATCTTGTTGAATCTTTTAATGAAGTCTGCAACTGATTCGCCATCTCTTCTCTTGAGATTTCCAAATTCTGTAATGTAATACAATAGGTCTCTCCTCTCTCCCCAATGTTTCAGGAATGTTGCATCCAGTTGTTCAATGCCAATAATAGAACGGGCTGGCAATTCTTTAAACCATTTCCGAGCTTGGCCATCCAAGCTCTGGACGAAGACTCTAGTCCAGACATCCTCGTCTGAGATGTTGATATTCTCTGCATAGGCATAGAATGCCTCAATGTGTTCTTCTGCGGTGTATTCTCCCGCCCCTGTGAACTTCGGCATGTATTTCTGGTAATCACCAGTTGGCATGGCTGACAGGGGGTTCGGCAAGACAAGAGGGGCATATCTATTGGCCAAAATTTGTTCCATTCTGGTCATAGGAGCTTGACCAGCCATGATGACTTGGATAGTAGATGAAGATGAGGAGCTTAGAATGCCTCAATATGTTCTCCAGCTGTGTATTCTCCTGCCCCTAAACTTCGGCATGTACTGCAATCACCGCTGGTATGGCTGAAAGGGGGTTTGGTAAGACGAGAGGGGAATATCTATTGGCCAAAATTTGTTCCATTCTGGTCATAGGGGCTTGACCAGCCATGATGACTTGGGTATTAGATGAATATGAGGAGCTAGTAGGAGACAATGGAGGGATAGACGCCTCCCGAGGATATGATGGAGGGGAAGAATTTCCGAGTTTTCTGAAAACGCACTGCTCTTAATCCAGTCTGAACAGCAGTATCAGAGTTTGATGGAAAATAGGAAGCTTTGTAGAACTGACTGAGTAATGAAGCAAGGTTTCCTTCACCTTTGGATGATAAATCTTGAATAATTTCAGAGGACAGCAGATTCAGATAGGTGCAAACTGCTCTTTGAAAAGTTATTTATTAGGTGATGAATTTAAAGAAGAGGATGGGGAGGAAAGCTCTCGTGGATGTGATGAAAACTCAAGCTCAGGGGCAGAATGAGTGATATCAGAGGAAAGAGATGGTTCTCCAACCCTAGCAGCTTGAGGTGAGTTTTTATTTCTTTTGGTTCATACTCTGCAAAGGATTTTTCGATATAAAAGACTGAAAGTACTAATTGAAATACCGATGACTTGGTACCGCAGATCCGGGAGGCCCCGTCTGCGGCAAGACTCTTTGCCTTTAAGGAGAATTTTCGGGGTCAGAACGACGTCAATGGGCCTTCTGGTTTGCCCTGGTGTGAGCTCTTTGGGAGCCACTTCGTCAATGGAGTCAGCCAGATAGATGATGTACAACCGAGTGATGTCCAAGCTTTGTCTATCATCAAAGTTGGATCTCTGTCGTGTCCCAAGGAAGCTGAGCTCGATCTCCTCTCCCTGGCAACGGCGCTAATTTGTTATCTCTCCAAGAAACCCTCCGTGGGTTGCAGACCAGAGGTGCTTTGTAACTTAAGAACTCAATGTTTTTGGTATTTTTATCAAAATGGGATCAATGGGATGACTAAACCAGAGTATAGCATCTTATTATCTAACATGTAAACAAATGAAACAATGCCCTCAAGAATTGATTTATCAGTTTTTAAACATCAAAGGTGAATGGAGAAACCATGTAGCCAAACCAGTACAAAGTAGGGCTTGAGAGACATGCAAGAAACTCAATCAATCTGTGAGCTGAAAAATGGAAATAAACATTCACATTCAGAGCTAAACCAAACTCATACAGGGAAAGAGAAAGTGGAACCTGATGTCAAGACTGAGAGAAAACTCAGATCTATATTAGCATGAAAAAGATGAATACAATAGCCAGTTATTCCATCCAAAATCGAACCCCTCGGGTTTCATCATCCGCTCTGATATTTATAAGTTTTAATAAAATAACTCGATCCTCTAAAAACATGGATCAAGTTTAACTAAAAATAGAAAGTAAAACTATATACATGATACAAGGGATATTTCCTCAAAATCTGGTAGATCTTTGATTTTTCTTTATTGCATGCTGATGACGTGAGACAGCTCCTTCCAAGGCTAACGCTCTTTCCTCTTTCCAACAGGCCGAAATGAATTTATCGAGCCGGCAGATACTCTGTGTTTTAGTTTGAAGGAAATTAAACTTTGACTTTGAAGTCGCCCTTCTCTGAACCATAGACTGAAAATAGATGTTGTAATGGATGAGATAATTGATAACACACCCATTAGACAAGGTTCCACATCATTTAGTCCTGAAAAACTTCGAACTGTGCAAAACATGCTCAAAATCTGCACACAGTCTCTTGGTTGACCGCAGCTTCCTGGGTAATCTGTCCACTGAAAGTAGCTATTTCGGTGGTTAATGAGCTCGGCATGGCTCGCCTAAACCACCGAAAGCTGTGTTGAATCTTTCTTTAAAATTGCAAAATGACCACACTGAAACCCTTTTCACTGTTCATGTCTTCTTGGTCATATGTATTTCTTATCCCCGGCAGACTTTCGCATCTGTGTGTGCCCTTGATTGGAGAATCTGTTACTAATGATGGTGGTGCTGGGGATTTAAGCACCATCTAATCCTGTCTGCTCCTCTCCTGGTCTTTCAAATTTCTTTAATTTGAGTCTTACCTCTCAGCTGTCTATAAAGTTTCATATTCTCTCTAATTAGTTCCCTGTTTCTCACCTTGATAGCTTCATGCTTTTCCTTAATAACTTTGTTCTCCTTGAACAACTCGGCCACTTTTTCTGTTAGTTCTGAATTTGCCTTTTTAATGACTCTTCGAAAGTACTTCCATTTCGTGAGATTTCAACAATGTTTATTTTCTTAGTTTTACTCTTTACCAGGTTTAATGGAAGAAGCCTCCGCTCTTCTTTCGGTGGACTGTGTTTTTCTGGTAGCTTTGATGAGGATGCCTTAATCTCCACTTTTGCCTTTTTCTTTGCATGCAAACTGTCCTGTGTCTTTTCTTTCTCTCTTCCGAACTGAGTCACTATATGGCAGATTAAGAGGGTTTTTCCTGTCACCAATTTGCTGCCTTCGAGTTTTAAACTCTTTTTGATTTTCCACTGGGTGCTAGGTGCTGCCTGTATAACCTCTCTTGGCATAGAGATTCCCTTCCTTCTTCTTTAGTTAATAGGGGTATTTCTATTTCTGGATCTCTTTGTTTTATTTTCTGGAGGCTTCTCAGTATTAAACTCATTCCAAAATAAAAATTGGTTCCAACTTATCTGCCTTTTGTGTTAACTCTATAAGAAGGCAAATTAAGCCTTGGTGAGAACTCCGGCTTGAAACTTTGGTGGGATGAGCCTGCACTTGTTTTGCCATTTACCGTTGTTTCTGGCGGTGCTGTTTGAGTTGAGAGGCCCCTCTCATGAAAATGGTTTAATGTTTAAAGTGATAGTATAAAACTTCTATTGTAACGGCCTTCATAGGTTATGAAAACAAGAATTGCTTTGAGAAGTGCTTGCCACTTGGGTTCTAGATAGGATAGTGGAATGTCCTTCTCCAGGTTAGAGATTTGTGAACTGGTAATAGGTAGGATCTGAATTCCACATTAGACTGCAAGGAAGTTTTAAACCAACAGGTGCCTGTCCTAGATAGTCCTGTGTACTCTGCAATTGAATCCTCATCGATAATAAATTCTTCCCTTCCCAATTTGGAAATTCTACCATTATATGATAGGGCAAAAGCCTCAGTGACCTGTTGGTGGAAAGTGATTAACTTCTCAAAGTATGAAAATATTCCAACTTGCTTAAAACATTCTGCCACTTCAGGGTGTTCTTCGAAATACCAGAAACCATCTATCTCCGATCTTAAAGCTGGACCAGACTTTGACATTGCTGAGAATTGAACTGTGTCTGAAGCTTATGACAACCGGGTATCTAAACAGGGGTTCCAAAGTTAAGGCAATGGTGGATACTGTTTGCAAACAGACTACTGGATGTTGGAATAGGAGGTAGGGTTTTTACACAGGCAATGGAGACGACAGGCATTCGAATGACAGAGTGATGAGGTACCGATTCTTGAGTCTTTCGGGGAAAAACTTCTATGTATTTTTTTGACATAACAGAAATTTCGCCAAAACAATATGCGCAAATGTCACCTAGCCATAGAGTGACAGTCGGGAAAGAAAACACAAACTCGAATTTTTTGGAGCGGAAGGAAAACTTGAAGCTTTCCAACAGAGAGGTTTAGAGCCTACCAGACAATCCACAGCTAATTGTTCGGCTCGAGATCCTTGCTGGAAATTAGAGACCACATTCCAATCACCCGAACGAGCATAGAGATTGGGCAATCACGATTTGGTTGCGAATCGCCCGTTTTTTGAAAATACTCTCAGCGATCTCCGGGTTCTGTATGATAATGCGGGTTCCCAAACTGAGTACATACCTGTCCATGATGACCCTTATATGTTGCTGAGATGGAAGGGATCCCGTGCGATCGTGACTGATTGTCATTGATTTGCAAAGATTTGGAAATGACGTGATGGAGAAAGTGCGCCGAAATCTGGAACCTTTTGTTTTGAAACCACGAATGATCATCATGTTTTCCCATGTGGCTAATCGGCGGTTGAATCTTCAATCATTTCGGTGTTCTGACACATGGCTCGTGCGAAAGAACGAGCTTTCTTTTTCTCAATCAAACCCTTTCGTTGTTTTGAATTCTCAAATAGGCCTTCTTGTTGACGAAATAAAACGTTTTCGGTGGCTAATGTTAATGCCGGGGGCTCCTCGCCCAACCAATCGGCCAAACCACCGAAAGTCTCCTTTTTGCACCCTTTGAATAAACCAAGTATCAAGAAATTTATTGAAATATGAAAACAGAAAACTAGTTGAGCATGCATGTGACCACTAGCTTAGGATATCCTCTACAAAGTTCAACCGAAAAGATGGTTTTACTTTGGGAGTTAACATTTGGCTCCAACTGGGATGGGCATCTTCCTGTGAGGTGCCAAAGAACCCTGTTAGACTCAGTGGCCTTATTACAGTTTAAAAAACAGTTGCTAGTACCATTGGGCATGGAGTTATTAGAATAGCAAAATAAAGAAAACAAGACTGAAACAAAAACTATGTACAAGAAGAACTGGCTTCAAAAGAAGCCTTATGAGAAGTATATCTTCAAGAAGCGCCCGTTGAAAGGCCCTCCTGAAACTGGCTCGCCTGAAATAGTTTGAAGGATGAAGGTGTTGTTCTGCTGCGCCTCTGCTATCACAAAAGGACCTGTCCAAAGAGCCTCGAACTTTCCATGTTTGCCTCTTTCCTGCCTTGCTGCATCCCACTTCAAGACCATGTCCCCTGCTTTGAATACATCTGGTTTTGTT
>SNQJ01S0080412.1:11197-33901 GCA_010110895.2 Picea sitchensis | reverse complement strand
CATGCAAACCAGTTGTAAGTTGAGCAAAGATGATGATTCGAAGTCTACATATCAAAAACAATACAGGTCAATGATTGGCAGCCTACTATATGTGACAGCATCCAGACCAAATGTAATGCAGGAAGTTGGACAGTTAGCATGATTTCAAGCAGCACCAAAGGAATCACGTGTATTAGCAGTAAAGAGGATCTTCAGATATCTCAAAGGAACAGAAAAGTTTGGATTATGGTATATCCAAAAGGAAAAGATCTATCACTTATTGCCTACACAGATGCAGATTGGGCAGGTTGTATTGATGACCGACGAAGCACTAGTGGAACAACGTTCTACTTAGGTGAGTTTTTGGTATCACGGCTAAGCAAGAAACAATCATCAATATCTCTATCTACAGTCGAGGCAAAATATATTGCAGCAGCAACATGTTGTACACATGCTCTTTGGATGAAACAAACTTTGACAGATATACAGGTCGATTATGATGAGGCCATTCCAATATATTGTGATAATACAAGTGTCATCAGTATCTCAAAAAACCCAGTGATGCACTCCAAGACGAAGCACATTCCAATCAAGTATCACTTTTTACGGGAACAGGTTGGAGAAAAGAACACCAGAGTTGAGTATGTGGGCACAAAAGAACAAGTGACAGACATCTTTACAAAACCACTTCCACATGAAGCCTTTGAATATCTTCACCAAAGACTTGGAGTTATTTCTACTCCAAAATGAATGTTTTTTGAATGATTTTTGAATGCTTATCTTATATGTTTTATATGTACACAAGGAAGCACCATAAGAGAACAGTTCAGTCAGGAAGAGCAGCCCCGGATGGAAAGATACCTTTGCCATTGATCACAAAGGGGAGAGAGATTTATCAGATGCAGAGGATAGAGGCATGGTTCCAGGGGGAACATGAATGATATGATTTTAGCATTGCATCAAAGTGTTGTCATCAATGCCAAAGGGGGAGATTGTTGACTAAGGTTGGTTGTTATTTATGTCAACCCTTGAAGAAAGCCCCGTAGTACAAAGGTTTGGGTAATGGACCCAGGATTGTGTGATATTAATATGACTCATTATTGTTTTGTCATGGTTGATAAGAAGTAAATATGGATGAACTCCAAAATGGTCCCCTTATGGTGAAAGCCCTCACGGCAAAACGCTTTGCGGAATAAGAGAACCCATGCTTAATTGTGGAATAATGAGATGAATGACAGTGAATTTGTCAGGGAAACTATCATAGATGGATAGTGTTTGTCATGTCATTTCCGGTGGTATGTAAAACGTCACATAACTCCTCACGGTTAGAGAGTTATGACCATGTAAAGTTGGAGAACCCAGGTTTGGGTAATGGACCCGAGTTTGTTTGATGGATAATGGTATGATTTTTTCTATATTTGAAGGTAATACTATTCTAGATGGATAGTACATGTCATTCCATTTTTGGTTGCATGTGGAATGTCACATGACTCATCACGGTTTGAGAGTTATAGTCTTACAAAGTTGGAGGACTCTCATATGTCATCTAGAAGCCCCAAAAGGTCAAAGTAGTCAAAGTGGTTTAAGAGATTTTAAAAGGTAAATAATAAAGTGAAGTGATGTGTGTATTATAATTCAAAGTGAATACAAAATAAATTATTTCAATAATAAATTTAATAGATAAATTAGAAGTGGGTTAACCCTAAAATAAGGAAAGTGAGTCAAATGACCTAGAAGATGTTTTTAAGGAAGTTACTTAGAGAGTATAAATAAGAGACAAGGCTCTCTCATTTTAATCACACTTGAGCATATTGAATATCTACAAGTGTCTGAGGTAACCAAGTATATCTAAGCCGAATTTCTGAGGGAATGTGAAGAAAATAAGGACGAAATGCAAGAAAGGATAAAAAAAATTGATAGTGTTTTCTAAGGTATGTTAATTACATGTCATCTCACCATTCTCGCTATAACTTTTTTTTATAATGATTCAGACCGTGAAATTGTTATCTCATTGAGAAAACATACCCAAATATCTGTGGTAAAAAATCCAGTTTGTGGGTCGTTGTATTTTGGGAGTTACACTCCGTGGAAAATAGGGTTTGTGTCTAGTCCTGGAACTAGTCAAAAATAGGGGTTTTGGGTAAAAACGTCATAACTTTTTCATAACAGATCTAAATTCAGTAAGACCAAATGTGTTGGTTGAGGTATAGTTTGTAGTGTGTTGTGTAACAGTTTCAGATCAATTCAACAAATATTTATTGCAGGGCACGCTCTACAAGGTCGCTCTCTAGAATAAGTCAGAATTCAACAAAGTATGTCATTTTTTCTATAACTTTTTTTCTGAGAGGTTCCAAGTAGTGACACCTGAAGGAATTGCATAAAATACACTGAATAACATTGTGTATCAATTTCAGATCTTTATACATTACAGGTTCAAAGTTATGATTACTTCAAGTTAGGGTTTTTGACTAATCCAAAACTAGAGATGTGAGACTAAAGAAAAGTTTGATGAAAATGTTTGTCTCTTGTTGTTAAAGTTAAGGAAGGTTTGCAGAAATGTGATCATATACACCAGGTCTATTACAGAGCTCAAAATCAGATTTGGATGATGAAATTGATGAGAGTTTTTTGTTGAGGTACATGTTGAATACATGGTTGAGACAAGTAGTTGATGAGTTGGCACATACATAAGGTATATAATTGATGATGTTGATACATATTGATGAGTCATAGTTGATGAGTAATTGACACATGATTGGTACATACTTGGTGCATGGTTGGATGCACTTGTTTATGGTACAGGTTGATTACAAGTTGAAGTACGGGTTGATGCATGGTTCAGATTTATTGATACAGGTTTACAGCGGTATATCTTACAGTGATAGTGTGACAGTGGTTCCATCATTATACTTCTACTTCAGGGTGGCGGGACGGGGCAAGGATAGGTAGTTGTAGCCACCTTCCGATTGTAGCCGAAGAACATAGGGGGTTGTAACCTCCTTCTGGATGTAGTCAGATAATTGGGGAATTGGAGCTTCCCTCAGGTTGTAGTCTGAGAAACTAGGAGGTTGGAGTCTCCTTCTAGTGATAGCTAGAAAACAAAAAAAGCTGGTGCTTCCAATGAATGTAATTCTTCAAGACATAAGAAAAAACATTTTGTGGTTTTATTTCGATTTGGGTTTCCACGTAAAACACTGATGTACTGTGTATGTGTGATTGTTTATTTCTTACTATTCATTATTGGATAATAATTCTACATCGATATAACATTTAAAGAAAAATTATTATAATTATGTTATTACTGATTCATGCCTCCCCTCCTCCCCCTCTCAGTAATCCAACAGATTCAACATTGGTTGGCAAATGAAATTGAACCTTTGTTCCACTAAAAAAATCATTGATGGTGATGATGATGGTTGTTTAGCTATCTCCACAATGAGTGATGATGACCAAAAGCCCTCCTCCTCCAATAGCCAAAAAACACAAATGAAAAAAACTAACTGAAAAATTGATTTAACCCTTACGGTTTCCGCCAGTCAATGATTTTTTCGATCGTGGTGCAAAATTTCGACAAAAATTGTGAATTTTTTTTGCCAAAAAATCATGATTTTTCACCACATTGTCGATTTATCAACACTGATTCCAAACACTTGTACCTGCATTTCCAATGCTCCCGTGTTCTAGGAACTCATGCAACATAGTAACTAGATTTACGGAGCAAAACGCTGATTGAATGGCTATAAGCAACATATTTTCATTCAATATTCTAATGCTTATTAAATGTTCATTTTTCCTTGGTGCAAAACTGACTTCTTTAGTCTTTGATCAATTCGTACCTTCTATTGCACCTTCTTGCATGGACAGTGCCAAAGTTAAGATCAAAGTTTGTTTTTCATGTGAGAATCGAGTACATCTTTTGCAATTACATTTCTAGATCAATTTCTATAGGGCATATTGTAGAGACATCAGATTTCCTGGATGACCAAAATTTTAAAAGTCGGTCCTTATGGTCAAGAGGTGGTTAGTGCACATGCAATGACGGCAAGAGGGAACTCAACTAGCTAGTGAGATGGGAAGCGATAAAAATAAAATACTAATATAATTAAATGTCCGTTCATACTTGCGATACAATTAGGAAAAATCAGTTCATATTACCTTTGTCTAAATGTCTGTTAAGAATTTGGCCAATAATAAAGCCAATTAAAGTTCTCCAACTCCCGTGTCCTTGGTATGACTGTTGAAATAGGCCGTGAGCTATTATTTTAAGAAAATTAATGGTAAATATCTTGATTTAATTTGAGAAAAATAGTTAAAATTTCATATTTATTCGAAATAAGTCTGTATGACCGATGTCTTCCTTCTAGTTTACAAGAATTTTATTTTAAATTACCACAATTTACTGACTCTGCAAAGCAGCCCAGGGGCCTAAGCTTAATAAAAGGCATTGAATCATACAATATCTGGAAAATAAAATGCACGACTGAGCTTTAAAAATTAATACAGAAATAGTTACATGTGAGCAGCTTGCCATTGCAAAATTCTAAAGAAAATTATTCATTCAGACACATCAATCCAAATGTAGCTTTCTTCTGTACCTTTCAATTAAGGCACAAGATTTCTAGTACTTACAAACAGGATTTGACAGCCCACCTATAAAGGGAAAAATATAGCAGGTTCACATCAGAAAGATGATATTTATACTTTCCAACTTTGTTAACCCAAAAAATATTTAAGCAACATGGCAAAAGCAGTTCCACTCGAGATGTTGATAACGTTGACAACATCATTATTAAGCTGCAAAAATAGGAGATGTATCAGCAAAAATACCATTCCATACGAAGTCCTGTCCTAAAGCAAAAGGGAAAGGAATAAACATATTGTTGAAATATTAAGAAAATGTATGGATGGCCCATCTGCTAGTCGGGAATTTCTAAACTCCTTGATGTTTTGCTTAAAAGTAATGCAGAAAAGAAACCTGTGCTATTTTACGTAGAAATAAATGCAAGGATAGACTAAGTACCCATTTAAAACCTTCTTTGTCTTGAAAAGAAGCACCAATTTGACTTTCAAAAATATTTGCCAGCTGTGAAGAAATAACACAAATTATAGCTCCTACACCATCCACCTGTGGGAAAAACAAAAGATGAACAGAATGATGTGTTAGATGTGAAAAAACAGTCATCCTTTGGCCATTATGCAAAAAGAAAGGAAAGAAAGAACAGTCTACTGTTACCATTCTAACCATGTTTTAGATGTTCCAATTATTTTTCTTCCTACAATGACTTTGAAGGCATATCCACTGAATTTCAATTAATACAATAAGGATAAGAAGGGAGCACACAAAGCTTTGGACAAATGCAGTATGACTACTACCACAATAAGTTTGCATAATTACTTCTCAGATCACATTATTAAAAAGCAATACCAGATGACACTAACTAAAGATGCAAGAAATTAAGATGCATCAAAATGTTCATACATGCATGTGTTGGCCCTTACCTTACCCTTGCCTGTAGGAACTCATCACAAAACCTCAACCAGATGGCTGTCAGTTGCTAAAGAAATCATATGTCCCTACATATGGGATTTGGTTACCTTTAAAATGTCCACCATTCAAATAGAATGATTTTTTTTAAACCTGATATGGGCATAGGAAATTGGTCTAATAGATCCCCTATATAAGTTGCCTTCAAAAATGTACACCATTCAAATTGAATGATTATTTATTAACTTTTAAAACTTGAAATAGGCATATGAAATTGGTCCAACAGACCCCCCATCTAAGCAGGAAGGGTGCATGGGTGCAGGTGTTGGTGACTCCACTGGTGTGTCACTATCTATGTAGATTATGGATTTTGGCACTGGTGTGTCCTTGCTCAAATGATTTTGGATTTTGGCACATCTAAATTAGGCTTTCAACATTCATCAATTTATGACCTCACTTGACTCACTTGAAGGCCGAGTTGCACAAAAAATGGAAACATGTACAAGTTTCCCAAATGATACGCCATGGAAACATGACCCCAAATGCAGAAATGCAGTATTTAACAAATACAAAAATATATTTTTCCAATAAAACATTATCTTGAAAATTTGATTAAAATGATAAAGATGATTATATTAACTCCCGTAGATGATTATATTATGCAAACTCCAAAAACAAACTTGATATATGAGGCTGTATATCCAAAATCACCCTTTTATATATGAGGCTATATGTGCCAAAATACAACATGAGCTAATAGATATCCATCTCATCTTCTTTTCATCAACAAAAATAGAACAAGATGCATGTTCAGTGGTGGATTGTGGATGGGAAGAAGTGTTTCCAGTGTCATCAGTGTGCAGTGCAGCAAGAGAGATGTCCAAGTCGGAGGATTCAGGATCCACATGCTACTCTTTACAAGGCCCACTTGTATAATGTTCACCCCTATGAGACACAAGGAAAATGTTCGAATGCACATAAACAAGATCTTCAACCTTATACAATCCCAACATGTTGCACTTCACAGAATGAATGAAACAATAGGTGCTCCAGTTTGTCACTTGTCAAAGAATACAAGTGGCAAGGTTTTGCAAATGTACACCATTTGCTCCATGACAAATCCACCATCTAACCAGGTCCATGACCCTGCTCTCATCCAAAGATGATATGTTTGAATATTCATCCAACCTAGCAGCAAAACAAGCAAATTCTTCCCTCACCTTGGTTTATAGAGAAGCTGGAAATATCCTCATGAATGCTCTCTTTAATCTATTGGACACCTCCCTATCCTTATGCAGGGCCTTCCTCTTCCCATTGCTTTAAGCAATGAGGTCTCCATCATAAAATTTTGGATCCAAAGCATGTGCCAAAGTGTGCAATGGAGTGTTGAAATGGTTCCACCTCTAAACAATGATTGACTTCACAAGCTCTACAAAATCAAAAGAGGGAGCCTTTGTGAAATAATTTCATGTTTTCTCAACCATGGTATCCATGCCATCGTAAACCTCTCCCAAGAAAGGTTTGTTTGTGTCTTCATTTCGGAGAAGCTCAAATGCAAGTGATATGAACTTGAGAAAAATATCTATCTTGTTCCACCCATACTCATCAATCAACAATCTAAGCACCATCCTCCCCCTCTCTGAATCTGACTATCTCCATTGAGCCCAAAGATCACTCATCACCATAGACACTAATGGAGATTAATCTCTACAAGGCAGCACAACATGAAGAAGTTTGAGGTATATCTTCTCCCAACAACTTTCAACAACTTCAATCTGGATTATTCTCGAAATATTGCTCAAGAATGGTGGTGGTTGGTGATGAATTTTATAATGTCCCTAGCCTTCCCTGTGAGCTCCTTAATTCATGGAACTCTACACTTGAACTCTTCCAAAATCAGATTTAAATTATGGAGAATGCAAGGAGTTCAAAAAATGTTAGTATACATGTTGACCACCTATTTCAACTAGGGGTCAACGTCATGTACCATGAAGCCATGTACCATGAAGCTATGTACCTTACAACATATTTTGAAGACTTATCGCTCAGTAGGGCAGTTTTTCCCCTCGAACTTATTTCTTTGTACTCGGAATGTCTGCTCCCCTGCGTGGAATAATAATGTAATATGCTAGCATGAGTCAATTTTTGTCTAGTTACCTAGGACTTTATCATTAGGGAAGTCCTTTCATCGAGTGTTTTTTTCTTCACGTAATTAATCTTGCTTAACAACGATTTTAATTATCCTTGAGTTTTCCACTCACAAAATCCTCCAAAGTGGTGAAAGGCGTTCTAATGATCAATCCCAAGGGGTGACTAAGGTTTAGAAATGTTGTAAATGACCATGCTAGACATCTCCTAGAGACTTGCGGAATTCCATTAAGTTTTGATAGGATTTTTTAATAATTAAAATTTTCCGTAAATTGGAAATTTTAATTATTTTTTATGTAAAATGTAAAAATTTGGTCCTTGTGGATTTTGTATAGGGATGTGAGTACTCAAATCAAATGGCAGATGACCCCCTACACCCTTGGACCAAGTTTCAGCTCAATTGGACAAGTTTTGCTAGGTCATTGTCCATGAGGAGTCCAAGTCAGCCAAAAGTCAGCGTTTAATTGGTTAAGGTAAAATAGCCAAATTTTGTAAAAGTGACTAAAGTCATGAGAGAAAGTGGGGAAATGATTCCTAATGTTTTTTATAAGTTGGAAAAGTGAAAATCCACTTAGAAGACCCCCCCATGCTAAGCCAACAACCAAAAGTGTGTCTCCCTAGTGAAAAGTGTGTCCCCCTTGCTCATGAACTTATGGGAAAATAAAAATTAAAGTGAGTAAGGTGCCAAAANTTATAGATAGCCAATACAATGCCAAGAGATAACTCAAGCTAATACAGAAGATTCTCTCCCAAAGATGCGCCACTCTCTCTCCTTCTTCTCTAACTGCAGTTCTGAAACTTGTCTCTCAAATGAGCAAGTGAATTGTATCTAAATGAGGCGCTAGCCTCCTTATTTATACAAGACTGGCACGTGTGAAGTGTCTCTTCACTGGCAGGGCTGACTTCTCAAACTGGGTGGTTATAACCACCTTTATTATATTTCGGGGCTTCTTGATATATTCTAGGGCCGACTTCTTCTTTTGCCTTTTACAATTACATTATGACCAATCCACAAAAGGGGAGTTGGTCCTTTTACAATAGCCGACATGATCAATCCACAATGGGGATTGATCCAATGAATAAAATATCAAATAACAATAAGAATACACTTTGCAGTTACATTATTTTAACACAATCCCCCTACTACACCCTAAAGGACAACTTAATATATCTAGCTAGATCTCATTAGCATGCAATGAAATTGCAAATGCATCGCAATCAAACTCTAGGGGTAAATGGGTAATTCATGCATCTTGTTGGGTATCTTCAGTGAGGAGGGGATCCAATATGTCCAACAAGAAGCTTCCCATAAGACCAAAACACTCATGGTCGACACTATCAAAGGCTCATCATCAATCCTTGTGTAGTGTAAACTCACATGGTCGTGGCTCACTAATCTATGGCTCCAACAACTTGACAGGTCTGTCATCACTTGTAGTTTAGTGGAGAAAGGTGAAGAAAGTAATGAAGGTTGATGATATCCAAAGGTGATGACTAAAGGTATTTTAGTTTATACCAAGTGTAACATCTATGTATATGCATATGTGTATTTGGCATTGTTCCAATTGGAAGTTATCAGATCCCAATACATTTAATCAATAATATCTGTTGTTATTTGCACTGGGAGTTATTGTATCCCAATATGATGCAATCAATAATAAGAATTTCAGTATCAATATGAAGATAGTGGAATTTCAATATCAATAGGTAGACAGTGATGATACAAGCTTATGATCACCAATTCCTAAGGCCAAACCCAAGGCCCATTATGATTTCCATTATGATCTACTATTGACTCATGGTCAAAATATATTGTTGACATCCACGCTTGATTTTGCTTTGAGGATGAAGCATCTTGAGGAGTGACATGTTATGAACATAATTAACATAATTCGACATAGTTAACTTTTGTTTATGCAACTCACGTTTGTATTGTATATTGTCGTTTCATTACAATGTTAAACAAACATAATCTTTGTCCTTCATTGATTTCTTGTCGTTGTCCTATTTATTTTGAATATTCAATTAAATGAACTAGTTTGGCTCATAACAACGCTATCTATTGCCAATGACAGGCAAGGTCAAGGGGGCAATGAACTACATCTGCGAAACCTCTACAACATTTCGTGCACTGAATTCCAGCAATTCTTATCACAACCGAAAAAAAAGTCTTATCGGTCCGATTCAGATTTTTGGACTATTTTTGGTTGGTTCTATGCCGAACCGACTGGTACAGCACCATACGATGCGGCTATGGACCACCAAAACTTAAATTTGAAAAAAAAATAATAATAATTTGAGTTATTTGCAAGCACAATAACTAACCCTAGGGCCCTACTAACATTATTTAAAGAGGTTCCCCCCTCTCCAATTCACTCACCCTAGTAATTAATAGTAATATTAAATTCTTAAAGTAAAAGGATAGAAAATGCCTTTTACTTAAATTTTTAACATTACCATTGATTGTTTCAAAATGTTTGAGTGGTTCCAACCTCGTTGGACTTCATATGGAGAAAATTGAATTTTAGATCCCATTCAAAATCCAACAAAATTAATAGTTTTCAAGATTTCAATATTGGCAGGATTGCAACATTTCCACTGGATTCTATCATGTATGAGGATATGGAATTGGAATTTAATCAAAAGCACCAAGGCCTCTATGTACCTCGATGTTGGTGGCATGGATTGTTGAACTCCTCTGTCATGACCCTAGTAAAAATGTACCCTTCACTCAAGCAAAATCACTAATTAGGCATGTTATACTATCTTATTTTAATGCTTAGGGGGTTATATTGATGATGAGGATCCTAACATAGGCAATGATTTTGATGATATGTAGTTATTTGTTGTAGCATGATTTTTTTTTTGGACTCTAGATGCCATTTAGAGCCTCTTTGTTGATGTATTTTGGTTCAGAGATGGATTGCACTCTATGTTATTTTGGTTATATGCACCCTTACCTGCTATATACATGAAAAACTTTGCATATTTGTATATAATGGTTTGGATTCATATGGATGCACATGAATATATATATATTCAAAATTTGAATATTTTATGCATTTTTTGGTCGATCGGTTTTTGGGTCCATTTTTTCCGATTCCGGTCCGGTTCACATTTTTGGGGTCAACTGGTTCGATGATCGATCTGGTTCTGATAATATTGATTCCATAGACGCATGCCAAGTTCCAACTTGTGTGCACAGACCACAATAGACTACGTGCACATGCCTCAACGGTTGCACACACACTCAACGAACTTCAAATGTACTCACAACATCTCTAAAATGAGACTGGTTATTTTATGGAGTGTTATGAACACAAATATATATAAATAAATATAAATAAATAATAATTAATATTCAATAACTAAATATGTAATGAAGAGACACCTTCCTGATGAAAGGTCACGTCTCTTATGTAAGGGCACCCCTGCGTTATA
Source organism: Picea sitchensis (assembly GCA_010110895.2). Lineage (NCBI taxonomy): Eukaryota > Viridiplantae > Streptophyta > Pinopsida > Pinales > Pinaceae > Picea > Picea sitchensis. Next base: position 22,848 of record SNQJ01S0080412.1, on the reverse strand, counting down.
TTCTTACTATCTATTCATATTCAATCTGAGACATCTATATATTATTTATTGTCCTTATGGATTTCTTTATATTCCAAATATTTTGGATATTTAATTGGTGAGCCAGATTTGGTTGTCACGGTGAGACTCTTGAATTTGCCAATTATGGTCCCTCAATCGAGAGATAAATGATTACAATATAATATTGTATCTACTATAAGGTCAAAAGTGGATACTACTCTCTTACGAAACTCACATAACTCACTTCCTACTTTCTCCCAGTTTCTAGTTAAGAGGTACCTAGCTTTCTTCATTCATGAGATTGCACTTTACCAACATAGAGTTATAGCACTTAGAGGCCCCAACTTCAAAATCCAATGATCAACTAGTCCCAACCTATCCATGAAAGCCCATGTAGGGACTAAAAACTTGATCAGAACAGAGCCGCACAAAGAATAGTCAAAAAGGTGTTGTACCTATTGAGTAACTTCTAGACTCAAACGGAGCTAGTTTGAGAGGGTGCACCCAACAAAGAGCCTTATCTCAAAGAATATCTAGCACTCCAATGTATTACTAGCTTCTATCACTGCTCATTAACATTGGATGTTAGGACAAATTGTTGTAGCCTAAGTCTCACCTCTCATACATCCAACGAAAATCGAGGGAGACAAATCAGGCAACCATCCAATTTGATGATACTCCTCAAAAACTGAATTATCATGGAATTTGTCAATTTTCATCAAGATCTATATTTACCCCACCATCTAGGGTCTCTCCCCTTCTTCCTCTTCTTCTTCTTCCTGGCATTTTATTGAGCAGCCTCTAAGCCCTTCAGTAATTGATATTAAATTTGCTCATGGACACTCTTTTACGTTATTGTCTACATTAATCAATTTATTTAGTTTCTTGTTTCCAGTTTCTAAAGATGGGCACGGGGTCTTGTCCAATTAATGCCTATACAAAGAAAGTATTATGATAAACTTGCACAGTGGTATTAGCCACCTTTGGCTACTAACATTATTCTGCCTTTCCTTCTATGTACTTCCTCAGATGTATCACATACCTACTATATTTGCATGCTTATTATTCCATATCATATATGAATGTCATATGGAATATAAAGGAGATAAATATGAGAAAAATTAAGGGCAGTTTGTTTTACCCATAGACAAGAATGACATGAAAATGAAAATAGTGCCCACAAAACCAACCAATTTAGAAGAAATAATAATTTTACCTGACCCATAAGACAGCAAGTATACGCGAGTAGTATGGATGCAACTAGCCCAGCAAGAGTTCCTTCGATACTAACAGCTCCTTCTGTTCCCCTGGGAACTACGGAAAGGTTTGTGATAAGGTACCTGATTGCAATTGACCAAATTTTATTGCCAATAACATATGGAGTCTCCAATAAAAGTCATTACTGCCACTCTTTACCAAAGCATCAAAGATAATGAATTTATTCTCCAATTTGTACCTATTTAAGAGATTGCACTTTGCCAAAACATCAAAAATGAGGAACTTCTCCAATAAAAATGTAGAATGACATTATTGCCAGTGTTACAAACTTGGTGATTTGTTTGACTAATGCCATAAGATTGTTGAAGATTTTCTCTACTAATGACGATGCTTTTTTTGCATTCTTTTTCATACCATACTCTATGTTTATACCAGAACAAGTGCATGTGCACAAATCCACACTAATTACTATATGGTTTTAAAAGATCCAATATCCCATTAGATTCTAATAACTTTTCTGGGTAGATCAGCATATTTTTAATAAATATATGGGTTATATGGATATAATATTAAAAATAAAGAAGTTTGTCAGCAAGATAATCATATGAAGCAGTAGCATTCTTAAGCATCAAATAATGTGATGCACAATTTTTAAAGCATTGGACATGGAATCTCCTGGTGAATGACCATATGGAGCAGTAGCATTCTTGAGCAGCAAAACATGTGATGCACAATTGTTAAAGCATTGGACATGGAAATTCCTGGTGTATGACCAAACATTAGGAGTTTATCACAAACTGTCTAAGAGAAGCCAGTAGACATAAGGGAGTTCCTAGAAAATGTATACCTGAATGGAATAAGGCAGTTTGTCCTGAAAACAAAAGAAACTGAGGAAGATCACAAAGCTAGGTCACATTTATTATAAGTGACTTATTGATAGAAGTCAACTGTCTCTTGGTAATTCATCTCCCATGAGACTATTGGTGCTTACGTGATTTATGATATACAAAAGAACATTAAGCATATTGGAATATAACATAATCAAGCTTTGCCTCTCTTTTCTGCAAATGTGATATGCTAGTTTCTGTGTGTGAATTTCTTTATGGTATCAGAGCCTGGTCATAGGCATCTGGGAGAGTTATATCATAGAAGAGAGGAACAGGGAACAAGTACAGTCATTGTGGATACACACAGCTGTGAAGAAACATCATGGAACGCAGATTGAATGAACGTAATTGAATGAGGTAGTGGACATAGATAAGTGTTGCAAGCTGTGGGAGAATGATCAGCGTGACCAGCCTATGACACATCCAGAAAGTCACAGAAGCCACAGAACATAACACCTGACTGAAAATCAGATGCTGACAAATTTTGCACGGGACATGAAAACTTAAAGGTAAATAAATTATGAGGTATAGACTTTAGAGTTTATAAAGTTTGAAGTTTATTTTTAAAGAGCCATCAATTCAACACAAGGAGGGTCAGTGTCTGACGGCAGCATAGGACAGCAGATGATGGAAGTAGCAGATCATCATGGATTCATCATGGCATCCACAGAAGCAGAAATTAGTTTGACTCCTTTTTGTTAGAAAATCCCTTCTCATAGTGATGAATGTGGCAGTGATGGGTTATTTGTGTGTCAGTTTCTTTGATGCGAGATGGATAACCACTTTTATTATGACAGATTAATCCTCTCCTGCAGTGGCTACAGTGATGAGTCCTGCAGATTTTTAGGCCCACTAAATCTATCTATATATTATTTTTTTGATAGTACTTATTTTACTACCACGATTCTCTGCTGAGAACTTCAATTATACAAAGCTTGGTTCTGGGACTGTTTTGTGTGTTATTGTGCAGCAGAACTTTCCTCTGTTACTTATCATTCTTTTCATGATCTATGCAGCAGAAATTACCGATCTTCAACAGAATTAACGGGATCTCTCTTTTTCTGGATCTACCTTTTTGTTCCTGAAGTAAAGATGGTTACCAGAGTAAGTGGACCAAGCCTGGGCTCTGATACCACTTATGACCAAACTAGTTCATTCAATCGAATATCCAAAATAAATAGGACAGCAATGAGAAACCCGTGAAGGATAAAAATGATAATCATTTAATATTGAAATGAGATGGTGATATACAATACAAAGATGAGTTGTATAAATAGAAGTTGAAGGTGTAGGTCATGTCAAGAGTTGTGACTGTTTGAAAGAGACACCTATTAATTAACTAGGTCTAATTATGTTAATTATGTTCATAATATGTGTTGTGCATCTCGGTGTTTTGGCACAAGGGTTTCTGTGGTTGAAGGAAGCTGATGTAAAGTATGGGCGCTTTCTGGAGTGCATGTGGTTATGGGCTGGACACCCATGGTTGTACTCGAATCATTCTGAGATAGTAAAAACAGTTCAACATCTCTTGTGGGATTGCAATGTCATCGAAACATTTTGGGATAATGTCATTGATAAGTACTCTGGTCTAGAGCCTAGTGGGCTAGCTCAAGTGGTTAAGTGATTTGAGCTTCATGCAGAAGGTCTCAGGGTCAATCCCCCACACTGGCTGCCTCTATTGCGTTCCTCACTCAATGTCCCTACCGGATCGGGCACCATAATCAATGCCAACAGGTTTACACTGGATACCATCCGTGAAATGTGGGGAAGTGTCTAGGGGTTTCCCCGCATGGTTTTCCTTGGAAAAAAAAAGTACTCCAATCTTCGTCGCCCAACTTCAGCGGAATGGGGTCATATTTGATGATAGTGAATGATTAGATAAATAGGTAAGAGCATTTGAGGCATCATATTGTTGATTGGAATCTCCTTTTTGTGGAAGCAATGATGTTGACCTATAGTTAATGGTCACTCTTATGCCAATTATTTGAAGGGAAATCAAAATTTTCAAATTAGAGATAGAAAAGCAATTTGTAGCCAGGTTGGGATCTTCAAAAAAGATATTGATTCTCTTGACGTTGGAGCCAAAGTAGATATGTTGGTGCTCGTCATGTAACACCCTAACCTACATAGTACACGTCTGGTTTGTATGGTGCATGTTCCCTAGTCTATGCGGTGCCATGGTGCACTTTGTTACACTTTTTGCACCGAGAGTAGCGAGGTGCTTTACAGCCCAGTATGGGGCAGATGTTGTCACGTGATGTTAGATTAGATAACGTTACATTAAAATAATGATAATAATGATAAAGTCGGCTCAATTAAAAAAAATTAAATAACTATGTACCTACAAATTTAGATAATAGCATATAAATTAAAATTTATACATTAAGAAATTTGATCCCTCTCGGTGCTTGATAGATCTGGGTTTAAGATGGATCTACGCTGGTTAATATTTATAGCATGATAGTGCATGGATTTACAAGTGGTAGTGAAATTTCTATTATTGGCATGAACCAATGTGTGTGTTTGCATGTGTAGTGATCTTGAGGGCATTACCATCGAGTCCCACACTAACATCACCCACTGATAGGAGCCACACAATTATCTCAATAAAACTCTATTGAGGATGTACACGGACATGAAGGGGATTGAGTTAGGAAGCGTCCTTGGGAGGGTGTTTGTGATCCCCTACTTGACTATCTCACTCGTGTGTGTGTTAAACCTAGAAGCATGGCCTAAGTGTTCCCCCTTGGACATAGTATTGTTGACCTAGAAACCATTAGGGGGGAGCATGTGATGTGTGAATACATGCAAATAAATAAATAATAATGTGATGCATAACTATATGGAAATGAAGAAGATGATAAAGTGTAATATGTAATGGTCGTGACTAATATTTGTAGTTGGTTAAGTTAGAAAGTAAAAATTCAAATGTTATGACTTTATTTTAAATTACTATATATTATTTTTGAAAAGTTGAAATGCAAAATGAACAGTTATTCCTCCACGTACTCACATAAAAGATTTTTCAAAAATAAAAAGAATGCAATTCAAATGGTTGTCTTCTCAATTGCTGCTGCAAAATTCTCTGCTATTGTTGTATGCAAATTTACTAACAGTGGTATAGGAGCAATGGCAAGAAGTAGCATCCATGGTAGCACACCAACAAAGGATCATGACAAAGGAATTAATTGGCTCACGAGGAGCAGAAGATGAATTCTGAATTTCTCAAATTCCTGAGAGAAAAAATGGATCCCAAGGCACAATAACACTCATTCATAGACCATAGTAGCACACATTCAAGAAGTGGGTGCAATTATAGAGATATAGAAGACACAAATCCCTAGGAGCAGCGCGCACAAGCAGATGATTTGTTCAACATGCATCCCAAGGGGTAATGCAAGATCAACATAGTGTTGCACGTATTGTGATAGTATCGGAATTATCGCAATATTATCGCCAAACTGAACCTCGGCAATAATATAAGCCGAACTTATCACGATAATTCCGACAATTTCAAATTATCGCGATAATTTGTATTTATCACGATAATTTCCGATATTATCACGAGTCGAAGGAAATTATTGCTCCGCTGGGGTTCCGGACGGTTTTTTACTTGTAAATTCAGATTTTTGAGTTTTATTCTCTCATTTTGCAAACGCTGCCTAGGGGGATTGAGCTCTAAGGGTATTGTGACCATTTTCCATCAAGCATACAAGGGGAAATCCATAGTTTTCATTGCCATCAAGTAAGCATTTGTGGAGTGGGGATCTACTCCTATCTACCATATCCATTGAACCAAGTATGTAAAAAAAATGATGCCCTCATTTTCTTTGTTTTTCAAGATTTAGTATAGAGTTTGCAATGTCCATTAGATATACCTCTTTTTGCCCTTTTTTAATGGAGGATTTAACACTTACGTAGCTATGGTATTTAATTGTAGCATTTTTGAAGTTTTTTTGTGGGTTTAGATTTTTTTTGTGGATTTAGATTCTAAATTTCCCCCATTTTTTTTTGTCCCATAGGTTTACAAATTTAATCAATGATCCACACATTTCAAAATGCCAAAGCCATTGGACCCAATGTGGGAGCATGGTCTACCTTATGATGGCCATAACAAAATGAGGTTGAATTGCAAGTTATGTGGTATGGAAATCTTTGGCAGCATCAATCACTTAGCACCTTGCCAAAATCCCAGAGAATGAATAGGTGATTTGCCCAGAATCTACCTCGGAAATTGTTCAAATTGCAAATCAATCCATTTTTGCAATGGGTAGGAAGAGAGATCAAAGGGAAGAACTTAGGCTTGAGCTTTCAAATAGATCTACAAGCATCTTAGGAGTGGGGGAAAGCCAATCTTCGGGCTCACATTCCACAATGCCTAGCCCCTCAACATCCTCACCTTTCTTTGTGCCTAGGTCATTGCCTATAGGGAAACCTTCTATTCAGTCGATAGTGAAAACAAAGGCGAAGGAGGAGGCCAACAAGATTGTGGAAAAATATTTTCTATGGACTGACATACCATTCAACATTGCCAAGAACCCATTCTACCACTCCATGTTTGAAGTTGCTGCTATTGTTGGTCCAGGATACAAGGGCCCTTCTTATAATTGAGAGGGCCTCTCCTTCAAGGGGAAAATTCTGATTGCACAAAGATATTGGGTGAGCTAAGGGAATCATGGGAGATCAGAGGATGCACCGTTATGTCAGACAATTGGACAGATGGGAAGGGTGGGTCCATTCTCAACTTCTTGGTTAATTGTCCCAAGGGGACAATGTTTATCAAATCTATTGATGCATCTGCATATGTTCAAGATGCACAGTTATTATGTGAGTTGTTGGATAACTTCATCCAAGAGATAGGTCAACAGTATGTTGTCCAAGTCATTACAGACAATGTTGCCAATTATGTTGTTGTTGCCAAGTTGCTCATGGAGAGATATCGGAGCCTATATTGGACTGCTTGTGCTACCCATTGCATTGATTTGATGCTAGAGGACATAGGCAAAATTCCTTGGATCAAGGAAACTGTTGAGTCAGCTCGGAGTGTTACATATATATATATATATATATGTTCTTACATTAATGAGACAGTTCACAGGGAACAAAGAGTTGGCTTGTCCCGCTATCATGCGTTTTGTGGCTAGCTTCATTTCTCTTCAGTCCCTCCACAATTCTATGTTGGAGTTGCAGAGGATGTTTCTGTCAGATGAGTGGAATATTTGTGTCTATAGCACTAAAGTGGATGGGAAAGCCATAACCCGACATGTGAGACACGATCAGAGGTTTTGGATGGGAGTGGAAGAGTTGTGTGCTATCAGTGCACCTTTGCTAAAGGTTCTTCGCTTGGTTGATGGTGAGAAGCCCGCAAAGGGCTACTTGTATGAGGCCATGGATAGGGCCAAGGAAGCTATCCATCGCTGCTATGAGGACAAAGGGGAAGAGGGATTCACTAGACAAGTTGAGATATAGAGTGTGATTGATGACCGATGGAACAACACTCTCCATCATCTTATTCATGCATCAGGGCTCTACCTCAACCTCACATACTCTTATGCATGTGGATTTAGGTTTGATGCGGAGGTTATGGATGGATTTTTCCAAAGTGTTCAGAGGATGGTGTTGACTCCCGCTGAACGCTCGGAGATTTCGAAACAAATTGAGATATATAAGCTCAGTGCTAGAACATTTGGGTATGATATGGCTATCCAAGATAGGACCGCTAGGATGCCAGGTAAGCTACAAGTAAAATTTGTTTCAAACTTTCAAATTTCAATGTTTTTCCTTTCTATCTATTTGTTACTCAATGGAAATATAATTTGTTGTCTTTCCTTTCCATTTATTTGTTGTAGATGTTTGGTGGGAAAACTATGGCAAAAGAGTCCCAGAGTTTGAAAAACTTGCCATTCGAGTGTTGAGTCAAACTTGCAATTCTTCGGGGTGTGAGCACAACTGGAGTGTCTTTGAAAAGATACAGTCCAAGAAGCGCAACAAGTTAGAAATGCTCAAATTAAAATTTTAATTTTTTATAATTTCATTAATTTTAATTAATGCCCATGGGACATCATCCTCTAATTACAAATTGGCCCTCATACAGGTTAGATGTCCATCGCCTCAATGACATGGTTTATGTCTACTAAAATCTCAGGTTGTGGGTGAGGTAGATAAACAAAGTACTCGACACGGATGCCATTTCATTGGATGCGCTTGACATCATGAGTCCGTGGAGGGTGGAGACCAAGAGGCATGTCATGGAGGAGGCACCTGAGTGGTTGGAGCATGACGTTGATGAGTTGGAGGAGGAGTTATCAAAGGATGTTCCACTTCCAAGAGAGACAAACTTGGAGCAGGAGGACATTGAGAGTTTTTCGCATCCATTGTCACGATGTCCAGAGAGACTGCCAACTAGGGGAAGAGGCAAAAGACATCCCTCTTCATCTTCCACCTTATCCCTAGAAGTTGCACCTTCCACCTTAGGCTCAAGCCTCAACATGTCCACCTACTGCTTCTAGAGGAAAAAGCACCAACGGTGACCTTTGCCCGTAAAAGGGGTAGAGGGACTCGTTGATATCTTAGTGCATCATGATTAGCCTTGTAGGCTTGTAGTATCTAGATGTCTCATGATGATCATTTCATGAGATACATATATCTCATGTTTGATGTGATTTTGTATTATCCTATCAGAAATTATGACTTGGGACATATATCATATTTTATTATCGATGTTTGATGGACCACTTGACATCTTATACATATTATATTGTAGATTTGTTTTCATATTTATGTGACAATGTGTTTGTTTGATGTTGATCTTGCTTTAGAAATTTAAAAAAAAATTAAAAATGATTATTTTTGTATTTTTTAAAGTTCCTCGATAATTTCCGATATTTTCCCCAATATTTCCGATAATTTCAATTTTGGACCCCCAGCGATAAATTCCCCATAACGATAAGTGCAACATTGAACATAACAATCAAGCACACATCCCAAGGAGAAGAACGGGAACAAGAGGAGCAAAAGAACATCCTAAGGCCAGCACATGCAAACCAAGGCACAAATTTCATATAGAATTGCACATATATTGAGGTAGGCACAGGAGCAGCAAACATGCCTCCAAGCAGGCTGACATGAACAGTTTTCAAGGCATCAATCGTGCACATATTTCGAAGTAGAAGGCACACATCCCAAGGCAAGCCAACAGGCCCAAAAATTGAAGTAATCCATTCACATAATTTGAAGCATTTCTGGCATAGAATTCAAGGCAAATTGTGCACATACTTTATGAATTTTCAGCACATACCTTTTTCAAGACATTTGGATAGAATTCAAGATATTTTGTGCACATAATTCGGGGAGCAGACCCCCACAACAAAGAAACTTTGCACAGAATACAAAGTCGCCTACAACAAACATTTATGGATGGTAATACAATTTGGAGGCAGTTGAATTTATGAATTCTGAGTGGAAGAAAAATTCACAATTCCAGTTGAGGTATTTATTTTTGAGTAGAAGATTTTCAATGCTTCACAATTTTTCTTTTAACATAGAAAATCAATACTCTTACCAATTTTACGCTTGAGCCCAATCAAAAATTCAATGAGAATAATTTTAGTACATGGAAGTAGCGGATGATTGCTCTTTTCCAGCACGGGTGCCTACTGGGAGTGGTGACCGGAAAAGTAACAAGAGAGCCAAATAAGGAGTAACATGAAGTACCAATAGACAAAGTAGTCATAGAACAGGATGAATATGACTACAAAAACAGAGAAGCAACCATGCTCATCAAGATATCATCAACCAACAAGAAGCTCCCTGAAATGAAGGATGTGGAAGACACATACACAGTTAGGAAGCGACTGCGGGAGATGCATGAAACTTTAGATAAATGTAGAGTGTTACCCTCCAAGTCGCACTAGGATGGTCTTGCAGTTGAGCCACCAAAGTTGAACAATTACTTGTTCAAATTCAAAGTTCAAAAGTCCAGCCGGCCATTATGGCCCTTATTGTTCTTCTTTTTCTTCATCACGCATTTTCCATACCCCCATGGGGGAATTGTAATAAGATGAGCTAGCATGATGAACTTTGTAAAAGGCTTAGCCCCCTAAGACTTGATCATTAGTACATTACTCTAGAGTATTCTTTTTTACTTGTTAATTATATCTTGCTGCATAAGCAAGTTATAATTTCTATGTTTTTTCACTCAATATCCTTCAAAGCTGGAGTATGTCTTAGTGGCTAGACCTTGGTAAGTTGTCCAAGTCTAGTATCTAATCTATATTACCATGCTAGTCATCACTCTTGAGTCTTATGGAAATGCGCTAAGTCCCCCTTGGGATTTTTTAATGTTTTCAGCAAATAAAAAATTTCCCGCAAAAACAAGATATTTTAATTGTAATTTATGTATAAGTTCAATAAGTGGTACTAGGAGGCATCATATGCCTTGGGGGTGCTCATTTTCTTGCTTAGAGTACCCACTTTACCGATGTACCCCCTTTGTTGAGTGAAAATAGTGATTTTTAATCACTAAAAGTCAATTTCTCTCACAAAAGGGAAATAAAAGACAAAAAATCAGCAATGCTAATTTTTAGGTGTTAGAATTTAAGGGCAAATTATAGACTAGCTAGGAACAGAAATATTTTGAGTTTTATTTGCTACTGTAATTCTGGATCAGCAATATATTAAAAACTTCCGATGTAAACAATAAAAACAGAAATCACATTATAGATCTAAGTATTACCTTAGCAAAACAAAGAACAGATTTACCTGATGTGCTTGTTGTTATCCTATTTTCTGTATGCTCAGAAAAAGTTTTAAGGGTCATGGATCAAACCCTCAGGGGTAGATCTCATCATGATCTTTTGAACAATTTTTCCAAGAAGAACTTTAGGGAAATATCAGAAAACTAACCAGCATACCAAACATCAAGTACAAGGCTGAAACAAGGACACCACTGTCCAATCTAGAGGCTGAAAAGAGGCCACTAACAGCCTTTACAAAATCTGTCCAAGAATATAGAACTGCTACAGCAATAGACAGAAATAAGTAGCAATTTTAGGGCTTCCTTATCAAATCCTGATTAGGGTACTAAAAACTGTAAGCTAGGTAGCATACACAGGTCACAAAAGGAGGACAACAGCAGCATACAAGAGGCACCAGAAAAGAGACAGCGGCAGCATACAGGTGGCACCAACAACAGATAAGGAGGGCAGCACCAACAAAGAAAGGAGGAGGACAGCACCAGCAAGGAGCGGCAGCAGTAAGGGAGAAGAGGAAGCCCCAACATCAACCAGAAGAGACCTGCAGCAGGCTGAAAGAACCCTTGGGGGTTAGTGGCAGCAGCAAGGAGAGAAAGACCTGTCCTAAAGGGGGCCACAGCCACTCAACAACTAGAACAAAGGAGGAGCCGCAGAAACCTCAGACCAAACTCGGCTAGGAGGAAGAAGAATGAATGAGGGAGTGAAAGGAGAGGTCTCTCCTTTTTATAGTTTGGTAGGTAGGTTAGGGTTAGTTAAATTAGCCCTAACTTTAGGGTTAGATTAAACCCTAATT
>SNQJ01S0080412.1:0-11187 GCA_010110895.2 Picea sitchensis | reverse complement strand
ACTTATAAGTTTTTATCATCCCAGCATAAGAGGAAGGTCAATGATGTGATCATGTCCTTCTTCTTAACTGCTCCTAGGTCTCATGGACCATCCCGGGAGAGAAGAAGATCACACATCATCTTGGCTTGGTACTTAACCAAGAAACTGCCTGGTCCTAGACCAGGATACCCCAGAACGCAACTGGGGGCCCTAGATCACAACTAGGGTCTTATCCACCAAGGTACACAACCAAGGATCAATCCAAGCACGGAGCAAGGATTCCCTGGAACACATCCAGGGGCCCTAGATCACATCTAGGGACTTATACCATCAAAATTGCTTGGTACTTGACCAAGAACCCCAGCAATACACTGGGGACCCTCACTAGGGTCTTTTTCCATGGCTCTAACTGCTTGGTCCCAGACCAAGAACCCCAGGAGTGTATTGGGGCCCCTAGATCTCAGCTAGGGTCTTTGCCATCCTCCAGGAGAATGGCTCTTGCAGCTGCAATAATTTGAACACTCCCTCTCAGCAAGAGAGGCATTCCAAACAACACCAAGCATATCTCGAAACTACACAAACTTTGTCAATGACAGGGGCTTGATCAAAATATCTGCAGTTTGTTCCATCGTCGAAATATACTAAATACTAAGAATTTTCTTTTGCACCATGTCCCGAACATAGTGATATATCATCTCAATGTGTTTCGATCTGTCATGAAACACATGATTCTCGGAGAGCTTTATACAGCTCTGGTTATCACAGTGAATTACTGTGGGTTCCAACTCAGCACTGAACAAATTTGAGAGTAGCTTTCTGAGCCATACTGCTTCTCTACTAGCAACACTTGCAGCAATGTATTATGTCTCTGCAGTGCTTTGGGCTATGGAGCCCTGCTTCCTGCTGGACAAGGAGATCATAGTTGAACCCAAACTGAAACAATATCTGGAAGTGCTCTTCCGGTCCACTGAACTATCCATCCAATCTGAATTTGTATAGCCATGAAGCATTACACCTCCACTGGAAGTGTATCTGAGCCCATAGGTTATAGTCCCTTGGACATATCTAAGAATATGCTTAGCAGCAACCATATGAATGTGTTTCGGTTCACACATGAACTGGCTGAGGGCATTCACTACGTAACAAATGTCTGGTTTAGTGTGTACTAGATACATCAAGGACCCAATAATCTAACAATATACGGTAGGGTCTTCTGGATTTGAACCTGTAGCTTGATCATGTAACTTCTTCATGTTAGAAATCATAGGTGTGGTCATGGACTTACAGTCCAGCATCCCAAATCTGCGAAGCACATCAACTGCATACCTGCCTTGTGAGAGAAAGATCTCACCAGGTTTCAGCCACACCTCTAAGCCAAGAAAGTAATGCATAAGACCCAAGTCCTTCATTTCAAACTCTGTTGATAGCTCCCTCTTAGTCTGAGCTATCAGATGTTCCTCTCTAGTAAGGAACAAATCATCCACATATAAAACCAAGATAACAGGATGATTCTTCACAATCTTTATATAAAGATTAGGGTCTGCTATACTCTTGGAGAACCCAAGACTCTGAAGAAAACTGTCAATTATTCCATACCAAGCTCTCGAAGCTTGTTTCAATCCATACAAGGCTTTCTTGAGTTTGCAGACATGGGATTCTTTCCCATGGATCACAAAACCCTAAGGTTGCTCGATATAAACCTCTTGCTCAACTTCACCATTAAGAAAGGTAGTCTTAACATCCATTTGGTGAAGTTTCCAATTAAAAACTGAAGCAAGAGAGATGATGATTCTGATTGAAGTATACCTGGCAACAGGAGCGAAAATCTCATCATAACCAATTCCCTCTTTCTGAGAAAAGCCACGAGCCACAAATCTAGCTTTGAATTTTTCAACACTGCCATCCGTTGCATGCTTTATTTTGTAAATCCATTTAGAGGTTACTATTGATTTACCTTGAGGTCTTGGGACCACTTCCCATACATCATTCTTCAATATTGACTCGTACTCTTCTATCATGGCATCCTTCCACACTTTATGTTTGGTAGCCTCATCAAAAATGGAAGGTTCTGAGTCAATCACAAGATTCAACTGAGCTATCAAACCTGAGTATTTATCTAGCTTCTTGCTTTCTCTGAAAGTACCTTTAGGTGTCGCATGTTTTTCTGCTTCCTTTAAAACTTCACGGCACCATGTTGGCTTCCTTTTGATGGGAGGTTTCTCTAGGGGAAACTCAACAGAATCCCTTATGGGATCCACTGAAGGCTCTCTAGCCTCCTCCCTCAACTCATCTGAAAGTTGTGAATCTAAAAGTTCTGGAGATGGAGCTTCCTACTCCTCTGTATCACATGGAAGTTCTCTGGAACAACAAAAGGCGGCTTCCCCATGGAAGGTCACATCTCTACTGACCTCTATGTACTTTTGCCCTGGTACATAGATTCGACATGTTTTTGAGGTCTCACTGTACCGCACAAAAGTGCCTTCCATTCCAGAGGGCTCTAGCTTAGTCCTCGTTTCTTTTGGTACATGAATGTAGACTGGACTACCAAAAATTCTCAAATGATCAACTGAAGGTTTCTTACCCATGAAGACTTCTTCCGAAGTTTTCTCTTCCAATGCTTTATGAGGACACCTGTTCTGAATATAGACTGCAATACTCGCAGCTTCGGCCTAAAGAGACAAAGGAAGGTTCTGATCATACATCATAGCTTTAGCTGCTTCACAAATCATCTTGTTCTTTCTTTCTGCAACCCCATTCTGTTGGGGATTATAAGGCACAGTCAACTCCCTCTTAATCCCAGAAGCTCAGCAGAGATCATCATACTTATGGGAGTCAAACTATTTTCCATTGTCTGTTCTGAAAACACGGATATGTCTACCTGTCTGATTCTCAACGAGATTCTTAAAATCCTATAATTTACTAAAAGATTCATCTTTAGTTTTCAAAAAATAAATCCAAGTTTTACGAGAACAATCATCAATAAAAATGACATAATAAAGACAACCATTCATGGACGGAGCAGTCATAGGTCCACAGAGATCAGAATGAATAATATCTAAGATACCATTAGTTTTTTTGTTACTGTGAGGATAAGCTTTCTTTGTATTTTTACCAAGAGCACAGTCTCTACAAATACTATCATGTTCAAAAGAAAAAACTGGCATACCTGTTACCATCTTTTGCAAACCTGGGAGAGTATTATAGTTGAGATGCTCAAACCTTTTGTGCCATAGTTCGCAGGGGTTGATCATCTCATGAGCTAATGCTTGAATAACTTGACCAATAACTTTGTAAAGTCCACCTTCTTAAGCTCTGATTGTCATGGTTGAGCTCATACTTTCATTTGAGGACCACATAAGAGCCTTTCCTTTGGAGAAGGCTACTGAGTACACTTTACTTTCTAGAATTGCAACTAAAATAAGATTTTTCTTTAATCCAGGAACATAAAGAATTTCTTCAATATGATATACATTACCTGACTGAAGCTGAAAAGATGTTGATCCAATTCCTTTGATGGCATAAGTGCCATCATCACCCAATTCTACTTTCACATTGAACTTCTCGATAGTTCACAAGGTTATGTTTGAAGCCTGTCATGTGCTTGGAGGCCCCGTTGTCCACTAACCAAATTTCTTCTAAGTCGGTGCCATCACCAGAGAGGGTTGAAACAAGAAACTTTCTCTGTGTTGTTCTTGTTCTTTAGTAGCAGCTCTGGTTCTCTTTCTTTGAGGCTCTTCTTCCTCAGTTGCAACTGAAGCATGGAACCTACCTTTTTCGTTTTTGCTGTGAAGGAGGGTTCCTGCAATCTTTTGCATAATGACCTAGCTTATTACAATTAAAGCATCTTATTTTAGATAAATGAGAGTGCTTACCTTGAGGTTTATTACCTTTGCCTTTGTGTTGAGGAAACCTCTTCCATTTCTTGGCTTTGGCTGAAAGAGCATGGTCTTTCACCATTGAGGGTTCATTTATGCTTTTAAGTCTGCCCTCTTCTTCCAAACAATCATGCCATGGTCTCTTGAAGTTGGGTTGAACTTCTCTTCGATTTACTGATAAGAGAAATGTCTCCCATGATTCAGGAAGACCATCTACTGATGTTTGAACAAGGTCATCATCATCTACTGCAACTCCAATTGCTGCAAGTTGATCTCTTGTTTGGGCAATTTTGGAAAAAAAGGCAGAGATGGTTTCATCATTTCCCATCTTTAATGTACGTAGTTATTTCTTCAAAGTCCTCTTCTGAGTTGGGGCCTTCTTTTCATATAGATTTGCTAGGGCATCAAAGCATTCCTTAGTTGTCCTTACATGAGCAATAAGAAGCATCATGTTGTCTTTAACTGAGCCAAAGATGACCCTCTTGGCTTTGGTCTGCCTCTTCTTATAGGTTGTTCTTCCTGTATTTGAAGTAGGTTCTTCCATCACCCTGGTAACCAGCTCATGCAAGTCACCTTCTTCTAGGATATTAAAGACCCTAGCCTTCCAAGCATTGAAGTTTGAAGCCCCTTCAAGCCTATCTTTTGCTTTGACTGAAGATGAAGCCATACTGAAAACAAGATCTGATATACAACAAGCTTATTGTTGATCTGCAAAACAAACCCTTAAGTGTGGATCTACGCAGGCTCAAAAGTCTGCCACAATTGAGCTCTTTTCACGCCCTAAGCTCTGATATCATGTTATAATTTAAGGGCAAATTATAGACTAGCTAGGAACAGAGATATTTTGAGTTTTATTTGCTACTGTAAATCTGGATCAGCAATATATTAAAAAATTCTGATGTAAACAATAATAACATAAATCACATTATAGATCTAAGTATTACCTTAGCAAAACAAAGAACATATTTACCTGATGTGCTTGTTGTTATCCTCTTTTCTGTATGCTTAGAAAAAGCTTTAAGGGTCATGGATCAAACCCTCAGAGGTAGATCTTATCAAGATCTTTTGAACAATTTTTCCAAGAACTTTAGGGAAATATCAGAAAACTAACCAGCATACCAAACATCAAGTACAAGGCTGAAACAAGGACACCATTGTCCAATCTAGAGGCTAAAAAGAGACCACTAACAGCCTTAACAAAATCTGTCCAAGAATATAGAACTGCTACAGCAATAGACAGATATAAGTAGCAATTTTAGGGTTGCCTCATCAAACCCTGATTAGGGTACTAAAAGTTGTAAGCTAGGTAGAATACACATGTCACAAAAGGAGGACAGCGCAGCATACAAGTGGCACCAGAAAAGAGACAGAGGCAGCTTACAGGTGGCACCAACAATAGATAAGGAGGGCGGCACCAACAAAGAAAAGAGGAGGACAGCACCAGCAAGGAGTGGCAGCAGTAAGGGAGAAGAGGAAGCCCCAACATTAACCAGAAGAGACCTGTGGCAGGCTGAAAGAACCCTTGGGGGTTAGCGGCAGCAGCAAGGAGAGAAAAACCTGTCCTAAAGGGGGCCGCAGCCACTCAACAACCAGAACAAAGAAGGAGCCACAAAAACTTCAGACCAAACTCGGCTAGGAGGAAGAAGAATGAATGAGGGAGTGAGAGGAGAGGTCTCTCCTTTTTATAGTTTGGTAGGTAGGTTAGGGTTAGTTAAATTAGCCCTAACTTTAGGGTTAGATTAAACCCTAATTTAAACAAATTAAACAATTAATATTTTAATCATAAAATATTAAATGTTAATTTAGAATAGTCAACAAGTCAAGGAGAGGGGAACCAAGAGTCAAGGCGGCTAGCAAAGAACCAAACCACATAAACATTAAAGAGGGCGTAACTCAAGCAAGGGGTTGCAAAGGTAATAAGCCAAGGTCAAGGGGGTTCTTCTTTAATGGCAGAATGTCCACATGAGTCTCATGATATAACTTATAAGCTTTTATCATCCCAGCATAAGAGGAAGGTCAATGATGTGATCATGTCCTTCTTCTTAATTGCTCCTAGGTCTCATGGACCATCCCAGGAGAGAAGAAGATCACACATCATCTCAACTTGGTACTTAACCAAGAAACTGCCTGGTCCCAGACCAGAATACCCCAGAACGCAACTAGGGGCCCTAGATCACAACTAGGGTCTTATCCACCAAGGTACACAACCAAGGATCAATCCAAGCACCAAGCAAGGATTCCCTGGAACACATCCAGGTGCCCTAGATCACATCTAGGGACTTATACCATCAAAACTGCTTGGTCCTTGACCAAGAACCCCAACAATACACTGGGGGCCCTCACTAGGGTCTTTTGCCATGGCTCTAACTGCTTGGTCTCAGACCAAGAACCCCAGGAGTGTACTGGGGGCCCTAGATCTCAGCTAGTGTCTTTGCCATCCTCCCGGAGAATGGCTCTTGCAGCTGCATTAATTTTAACATTAGGAAACATGCCATAAACATGTTTTGGCTTGTTTCAAGTTAACTCGCCCTCTCTATTAGTTCATTGAGCCTTGTTGGCACATCAGATGGAGTTGTGGGTGAGTTAAAGATTGAGATGTGGCATTCGGAGGGAATCCCAAGAAGAGAGTGCGCCCCTCTTCCTCTATGTGGCACATTCTCAAGAGAGGGTGCACATCCCAAGGAGGCTGCCACCTCTCTTGGGCCATGTGTCTCCCCTCTCTCTCTTTCAAGTTTACTTGTGGCGCCTAGGTAGAGTCCACTTGAGTGGTAGCACTCATCCATTCACACTTGTCTCTTTCTTCTCCTCCAAGTGGTGTGCCTTCTCTCCTTGGGAAGTGTGCCCCTCTTGCTATATAAGCAAACACTCTCTCCCTTTGTAGAGTTAGAATTGGAGACTTGGGAAAACGTTGTTGTAATGCTTCTATGCTTTTGGAATTGAAATAAAGACTTTGGAGGTCATACCGGTGTATTGTGCAATGTGTGGATGTTCTATGTTCCTTTGATTTATTGAGGTAACTGTAGGATTGTTTTTCTGCAATTGTGTTTCGTTAATTTGTCCTAGTTAGGATTGTTTTTCTGCAATTGTGTTTCGTTAATTTGTCCTTGAATAACAAGATCTATTAAGCTAGTTTGCATTCTTAAATCTTGTTATTGCTTACATATGTGGTTGAAGATTTCATGTTCATTGATGTTAAATAACATGTTTTTTAGATCGCATGTGTAGGGAGCACCCATCTTTCACCCATCTTTGACAAAGTGTTTGCAAGAATTTTCTAAGTTTGCAGGGCCTTGGGATTGGAGGAGTGGAGAATTCTAGCTTGAATCTCCATCATCTTCAACCTTTTTCTACAAGAACAAAGTCCCTCTACAATCCACCAAGAAAACTCCATAGCCCAATGTTTCATTCCTTCCGGCAGTTCTCTTTCTTTTCTCCCTTTCAACAAAATTAAAACTTTCCTCCGGTTACCTTTTTCATTCACATGGGAAGTAAATATTTTATCATTTTAAAGTTAAATTTGAAGCAAAATATCATTGCATGCTAAAATACAAGTTAGATCTTCATTTTGTTTATAAAAAGATTTATTTTAAAGTAGATCTAGCTTGCTTGGTTCAATCTTTTAGCTAATGTTCAAAGCAAATCTTTTAAGGCTAGAAGATAGATCAAGATTTATGAGCTTTCAAATTAATATTTGGCAACTTTAGTGCCATTTTGTTTTTTGTTCCAAACAGAAAATAAAACCACTAAGGAAGCTTATCATTTGGCTTGCCTTTGTGGTTGTAACTTGCTAGTTTAGTTTATTTTTTACTTGTAATTTTTTTGCCACAATTTGACCTTTCTCTGCAAGTTGTCCAAAGTGATTTTGGGCATCTTTGGGGGTTGTTTGTTTGTTGTTTTTGCAGGAAAGACAAACAACCAAGAGGAGAATCTGTCTAAATCTTGAAGATTTAGACCATCTGGGACCCCCAAAAACACCTTTCCTCCATTCTTAATAAAAAAAATTAAACCATGTAAGTTTGGTGGTCTTCAACCTCTAAAGGACCACAAACATGCCTGAAAAGAGACTGTAATCATTAATAAAATCATTGGGCTACCCAACGCCCAGTTTCAATCCCCCAAGGGGGATCGGTGTCTTTGGCGTGATTGTTTTATTTAGCTTTTGCTTTGCTTTACTAACCTTAGGATAAAACGAAAGTTTCACCGCAAAACATTTCATTTCTAGATTAGTTTAGAGTAGATTTCCTTTTGCAATTTCATTTCTGCCATTTCAATTTGGCAAATAAACCATCCCCTCAGCAACCCTAGTATGTTCTTGGCCCTCGTGAGTTTGCTCAATCTTGGGTTTCATCCAGAACGAGAACTAGTCGGTGTGGATTTAGTATAATAGGGAAATTTGATAGTTATTATTGTTCATTTGGACATTACAGTGAACTTGTGTGTGAAGTCAGGGGGATACTCTCTAATGAGATTCGTTCTCCCCTTGTTGGAACTCTAGCATTGTTCTCTGTACCCAAATTGAGGGATAATATCTAAAGGGCCTAATATTTATCTTAGATTTCCTTTCTTGCAACTACGTGCACAGGTGTTTGCACGAATAAAATCACTAACTTAAGAAATTCACCTTAATAATAAAATTGTCAAGAGCACACCAACATATCTTCATTCACAAGCATTT
This sequence comes from Picea sitchensis, assembly GCA_010110895.2. Taxonomy (NCBI): domain Eukaryota; kingdom Viridiplantae; phylum Streptophyta; class Pinopsida; order Pinales; family Pinaceae; genus Picea; species Picea sitchensis. The sequence goes on along the minus strand of SNQJ01S0080412.1, from coordinate 2,658 downwards.
ATCTTACTATTGGCACTGGTCTATAATACTTTCAATCTTTACCTTTTAGTATTTACTTCAAGTACTTGCAAATTGATTATTTCTATTTATCTTGAAGTATCTTATGGCTAAATGTATCTTATTTTACTTATGCTATCAATGAATATGCCATTTCATGATTGATGAATTATATGTTGCTAGAGTAGATTTACTTGTATTGCTCTTGCTTTCATTAGACTCCTAGATTTATTTTGTGCTATAGATTACTTAGCCTTAGTTTATTTTCTTAGGGACCACCCCCCTTGGCTTTGCTAGGAGTTGGCCTAGACGGAGGAGTTGAGTGTTGAGTGACAGTATCTCAACTTGAAACTTGGCCCCCAAGGACACACCCAGTGGATTGAAGATTTCTTCCATGTGACCCGAGGTGTGTATTAGGCGACAACATAGAGTTTTTTACTTTTAAAAGATGATGTTTTCAACAGAAGTGGAGGAAGGAGAATCAATTTCAGATCATTTACAAAAGTTGAAGACATTAAAGATCAATTATTGGAAATAGGAAGAGAGACAATGGGGAAGATATGGATTACCCTAACACCTTGCCTCTATCAATTGAATTTTTTGTAGAAACCTTTAACATCACTTCTGAGTCTATTGAGAAGTCGTCCAGCCAATCGTTATAGAAGGAAAGATGGAAGAAGCAATTTGGAAACAACAACAATGCCTTTGAAAGTGCTTTTGCAACGAAGTACAAAGGTAGAGGAAACCATAAGCAAGGAAAAGGAACAAGCAAAAGTGGTGAAAAGGCATCTATAGGTACAAATTTAGGTAAAAGAAAGACCAACACAAAGAATTTGAAATGTTATTACTCTGGCAAATAGTGCATCTGAAGATTGAGTGTAGGAAAAAAACATGGAACTTGGAGCATGTCAAATTCTCCCAAAAGCAGGCTAATATTGTGGAAAAGGAGGAAAAAGAAGAAAAGGATTTTGTGGGCTTTGTTGCTTCTCAAACAAAAGGCAAGTCTGATGAGTGGTATTTTGATTTTGGTGCTTCAAAACACATGACTAACAGATCTGATGGTTTGTTGAGGGCAAATCAAGGTCAGATACTTTCATTCTGGGTGATGATAGATAAGATAAGATAAAATAATTTTATTAATGTCCAACAAATGACCACAAAAGTAGGTCAATGGGATTGAAGAATACAACAAGTGTGGGTACAATGTAGGAGTGCAAAAGCATCTCCTAGATAATGTTAAGAATAACAAAAAGAAAGAAACCCTCGGTCTAATTACAGCCAAGGAAAAAGTGTATATAACAGTATCATATGTATGGTGATACAAAGTGGGAGTGTCCATGGTAGGAGTTGGACAACTCAATACTAGTCGGGAGAGAAAAATCTGAAAGTGAAGCTAGTGAGGTCACTGTCTCCTGAATATGATGATCGATGGTGAGGGGGGCGACGAGGGTCGCGCTAGCTCACTGTCGGAGTCCTCGAGTACCATAGGGGGATCCAGCTGTATAATCTTGGGGGGGATGTAGGAGCGAGGAAGCTCAGTTCTCCTACCATTCGAGGTCGAAGGAAAAAAACTCTGAATAGATCTTTGACTGCTCTGTTGGGGTTGGGGGGCAGTACGATGGGCGAGAGGTGCCCTGCTTTGAACTCGTCTGAAGTTGAAACATTTGTCGCGATGAGGCTACATGGTCGAGTGTATGGTCCTGCACCTCCAAACGGGTCTCAAACATATCGGTCGATCTCCAAGGGGGGAGAATGGGCCCGAGGTCTCACCACTCTATGGTCTGGAGTACTTTGGAACTCTGAGACGAACAAAGTTTGCTCACACAAGAATTATCCAAAATACTTGGAATATAACATAATAATCCATGTAGGAATAATGTATAAAATATGAATAGATGAGATGAGATACAATTGAGAATGAGGGTTCGTTTATATACCCACGCAGGGGTGCCCTTAACCAATAGTCATGAACTTTGAGACATGTCCTTTCATTATTAATAATTATTATTTATTAATTATCATTTAATTATTATGTTATTAATATCTATTTTATATTTATGTTCATAACATTGCCTTCCCCTTAAAAATGCTTTGTCCTCAAAGCATACTTTATGGAAGGCTTATCTCTTGCTCTAGCTTATAATTATTGTCTCCTGATTCTTCATTCTTGAGTTAGTAATCGATGAGGACTTGGGACGATAGGATCTTCTAAGCGCTGAGAAGAACTGTCGAATTGTAAAGGAGTCTACCCATCCTAATTCGATCTTCTGCGGATTTGGGTTTTTATAGGGTTCTTGGAAAGAACTTGATACATTTCTACTCCCATGATAGCTTCTATTTTGACCCACATTTGTACTGGAAGTAATATTCTTCGACATAGCGGTTATTTGTTTCTGTTGATACATTGATTGGCTGAAGTATCGACTTTTGTGATTAGGATGTCGATAAGGAATACTTGCAACTTGATCTTTATTTCTTATACTTGCATCTTTTTCTTGATTAACTTTTGGAATTGAGTCTTCTTCATATCTATGGCTTGTGTGTACCTCGACATTTGAAAACTTCTTTACATCAGTTGGATTTGCATCCTTTTGAGTTGTAAGGTTGATTGGGTCTGTCATCGTTTCCTTATCAACTAATGATGTTTTGCGATCTAGCTTT
>SNQJ01S0080411.1:13213-35689 GCA_010110895.2 Picea sitchensis | reverse complement strand
GCTAGTATTTAGTCATATTGAATTCTGCGCTTCATCAATAGGGATTCAGTTTCTGAGAAATACCTATTACAGTTTTTCTTATATTTCAGAAATTTTATTCAGTAGTATCACTTTTCTGTAGAAAAGTAAAAATCTCTATCTCAAAACTGCTTTTCCTTCTCTTTTCTATTCGTGGTTAAATTATTTCATTTACGAATAATTCAAATTGAGGGCATGCTTTCATTGCAAGATAAATTAGATTGAGGGCGCGAGGAAAATTAAAAAGTAAAACTCAAAGGTGCCGACAAATAAAATTATAAATAGACATTGGTATCCTACTGTGGGATTTTGATTCCAGGATTCCAAGATTTTAGTGTGAACTTATATTTTGAAAAGAAAAATCAACTTTGGAGATTATGCGGTTGTTATATCGGATTTCATGAATGCAATTGCAAATTTGACCCTTAATTGAGTTACAACTTTCAAGAAATAAAGAAATATATGGATCAGAAAACACAGTCGTAGGAATGCAAGGCAAGGGTTATATGGATTGGAAAACACAGTCGTAGACAAAAAGCAAAAGCAAAAGGCTGAGTGGAGCCCGTGGAGAGAATCATAATGCCCATGGAGAGAATCATATTGCCCATAACCGTAATGCCCAGAACTGTAAACAGTAATTCAAAATGGCGATTATGAAAGAAGTCAAGCTCGGGAAATTCAAATGGAATAAGAAATAAGACAACGACCCATAGAAAATGGCGTAGGCAGTTTATATTGTGCAGGTATAATTTATAATTTAAACTATTGTGCAGGTATAATTTTTTGAGTACATACTTGTTCCAGAAAAAGCCGTCGAGTTAGATAATCAAATGCTCATGCAAGACTGATGTTGCCGCCTTTGAGATGAGGGCGGAGATACTGAAGAGACCTGCACATATACATTAGGAAAACATTAGCGTGCAAGCGGTTGTGTGTAACATGCATGCGGCTGTCAATAAATTTTAAACAGTAATTCTTACATACCGATGATCCCCACTNACCGACTACTTTGGCCAGAATGTTTGAGCACAGATCGCACTGTAATTCTTTACTGTAATCCTTCTTTTCGCTGCATGCAACAGAGTCTAAAAAACTTCAATTCGCAAACGTGTAATTCTTTACTGTAATCCTTCTTTTCGCTGCATGCGACCGAGTTTAAATAAAAAACTTCAATTGGCAAACGTTTACAGAATGGGTGGCTCAGAGAATGTGTATGGGTCGCTCAGAGAATGTGCGGCGGTTCAAGTCGCGCGTGCATGCGGCTGTGTATTAAACACCCTTCCCCGTGCGTGGATGCATGCCGCTCTGTGTAATGCGTGGAGGTCGTGGCATGTATACATATTAATCATTGAACGTGTGAATTATATATGCGCACAGTAATTTTTTAAATATTCTTAGGTAAATGTAAAAAAGTAAACATGTTAACGGATATCTTTATAAATGCAAGGAAGTTATGAGCAATAAATCTGGCTCATTGATTTTGGAGGACGACTAAGAATATGCCAGCATCTTGAATGCGTATCCATCAGATTAGGGTTTAAAGTTAAATAAGGTTAAAAGATCATTAATTGTGCCCATTACCAATAGGTGTACTCTTATAGCGTAATAACTATCGTAAATTATACAAATGGATACCATATACAAATTACATTGATATGTAAGTAAATGAGTTGGGATAAAAATTTATAATTTTGAAAAATAAATAAATAGTTATTATTATAATATAAATATGTATTATGATGATCATATAAATATTAATATAATTTAATATATTATATTTAATTATTTTTTAAATTATTTTTTACAATATTATAATTAAAAATATAATGAAAAAACTACCAAAACTTCAACTCAACTGAAATTTTGTTGAAACCCTTAAATTATATTGGGTTAACGATGAAAAATACCGCAGAAAGATTTAAAAAGAGTGAGACATTGAGGCAATCTGCCTCTGAAAAACCAATTGAAGATGCAGTTCCGATGAAAAACGTGATTGCAAGGCAATTGTTTTGCATCATCTTCTCCATTTGATAGTGTTTCATGACAAATGGCACATAACAATCTGTCGCCCTCACCATCACCTGTGCCTCCGAATTCGACTGTTGGGAAAGACTCAGCAGCTGCCATAGCAGCAGCTATGGGATATCTGTTATGGCAACCAATGTATTGCTCTCGCAAATGAGGATAAAGATCATAACGTTCAACTCTCAATTCCAAAAAATTAGCGGTATTGCTATTGTCTTCGTCTTCCAAGAGTTGCAGTACCCGATGAGAATCTGCCAAACTGCCACTCCATATAATTTGCTGGCTCCACACATTTCCATCGAGGCGACTTCAATCCACAATAGTTCACAGCAAAACGATATTCACGTTTTCAGCCATGGCGACAAATGTATTGCTCTCGCCGATATTCACGTTTTCAGCCATGACCACCAATGTGTTGCTCTCGCCGATATTCCCGTTTTCAGCCATGGCAACCAATGTATTGCTCTCGCCGATATTCCCGTTTTCAGCCATGGCGACCAATGTATTGCTCTCGGCTATATTCACGTTTTCAGCCATTGCAACCTGGATATTCTCTTGGCCACTGTACTTCAAAGGATGCCACGCATTGTTGGGTTTCTGTCCTATGTCATCTAATTGACGTATATATATATTATCCCAAACCTTCTCCAATTTCAACTTATCTTGGTTCTCTGTTTCAAACCTTCTAAACAATACACTAGAGATCAAGTGCTGCTGAACAGCACCGTCATTTTCCACGTGTGAAAGGCCATCAGTTCCACTTGTTCCCGTGAAAGCTGCAAATTTTTCCCATATTACGCCTTTATTTGCCAAGTTATCTATAAAACTATTAACCCGCCGAAGCAGCTGAAACATTTCTCTCTCACAATTGGTATTATCAGTGTGGGATTTCTCCATCTTGCCGCTTTCTAAGAGATATGTCCAAAGAGGGGTCTGCGGATTTAAAGCTAAGAAACTGAGAAGATAATAAGGGGTCTGCGGATTTAAAGCGAAGAAACTGAGAAGATTTCTTACCATTAGTTTGCCCTTTTATACATTTACAATATCATTTTGGATGATGTTATTTTTGGCAGGCTGACAAAAAAAAAAATGGTGTTTGCCCTTTTATACGTTTACAATATCATTTTAGACGTATACCTATTGGAGATGGGCACAATTAATCACCTTTTAATCTAAAATTCTAATTTAATGGCTAACAATTGAAAATGCTGGAATATTCTTAGTAGTCCTCCTAAATCAATGAATGTGATTTACTCTTCATAATTTCCTTGTATTTTTGAATGCATCAGTTAACCTGTTTACTTTTTAACATTTACCTAATCATATTAAGAAATTACTGTACCACCATATGATTGCCACGTTTAATTAATTAACCTTTGGAATTACCACATTTAAGATTAACTTTTGGATTTCCTCAGCTCTACGTGCTAGTATATTTAAAACGATGCTAGTATATTTAAAACGATGCCATTTTTAGCAGGTCAACCAAAAAAAATGGCGGGCTTTCTTACCCTTCGTTTGCCCTGTATTATTTTTGTGGGTTAGACATAATTCATTCATAGTCTCTCACTTATCCTAATCTGAGCTAGATTCAACCATTTAAGTGGTTTATTTAGAGGTCTGTCAAAATGGTTTTGGGATAGGTGATATAAGTTCACAGGCATTAATAGATCTTAAAGGTAGAAAATGGCACTTTGATTCCAAAAAAAAATAAAAAATTCTATCTTTCATAACCACTAACACAGGGGATTAGTGAAACTCGGGGTCACAATTTCCCTGGTTGGCACGATCACTTCACTTGCTTGTAGGCGACGCTTGGTGCACTTGTTGGACTCCGACCTCACCTCGTACTCTTCAACTTGGATGGGATGCTCCTAGGATCCCAACTGAAAACCTTCATCTTCTATACGATAGTCTCTCACATGATTCATAATCATAATCCATTCATAGTCTCTCATGTATCCTAATCTCAGCTAGATTCAACCATTTAAGTGGTTTATTCATAGGTTGGTCAAAATAGTTTTGACATAGGTCATGAGACGTCCAGGTGGCCAGTCCGTGGTAAGGTATGGAAGCCTTACAGATGGGCGATTTGCCCCATTCCCTCATTAACTCTTGAGGAGGTCTTCCCACCTACCAGTATGACTGTAATTCATTTGTGGGTCAGAGGGTTGTTCCGATCCTGAGCAATTAAATCTAGCAAAGTACTGGTCTGCTAGAGGTCAACACAACCATTCGTGGTCCCCTTCACCATATCTATCATAGCATTCGTGGTCTCTTTTAGCACACCCTCCTTCCAGTAGTCATGCAACACTTATCCGTTTTCTAGTAAATAACAAAATTTACATTCATCAACCTTTTATACAAAGGTCCATCGAATCAAACATTCACACATATTGAGTTTTCCATAGTCTCTTGGCCAACATAGTTATATTTAGAAAATGGGGGAAGCAGGGTGTTACACATATGGTTTCTACTCTGTCAACTCTCCAATAATTTAGTTGAGGGTTACATCAATATATTTTGTAAAATGCGCATCCAACTACACATCACTGATCCATAAGAGGTATTGATTGTCAAGTTTAATTCTGGTTTATTGCTAAGTATCTGTCGTAAAGTAGATTTTTTCAATAGGCCTTCCTTGGACAATGATTTTCTTCAAGCCTTGACCATGGAACGTAAGGTGGTACCTCAAATCCATTCTCCTCAAACTTGATCTAGACCCTATGCTACTAGTAATTCATGTACTATCCCATCCTCTTGCCCATAAACGTCACCCACCTCACCCCGTAATGTGCTCTGGTGTTCTTTCCACAAGACTAATTCACATTCTTTTGCAGATTCTTGTATACTTAAGAATCTACGCACCAACAAAACTTTGTTTTCCAAGATTTCTTCACCTGACTCCCCTACACCTCCTGAAGTTGTCTCCCTCGATAATCGTACTAAAGTAGACACATCCCTAATCTTCATGAATGCTAATAAACTAGACACATCTATTGTTCCACTATTCACCCATAATTGCCAAATTAAACATGAATTGGGCACCCTCATTATGGACAATGGTAGCCAAAGGAACCTTGTCTTCACAGGGCCTGGTACAACACCTCAAACTCCCCACTACTTCAAATCCATCCCCATACCAACTTGGTTGGGTACAAAAGGGAGTTATTTGTCTCACATTTTCTTGGTGTTGTGCGGTCACCTTCTCCATTGGCCCATTTCACGATATAGTCACAAGAAATGTCTCCCCTCTGGATTGTGTCGACTTGTTACTCAAACTTCCCTACCAATAGGTCTGACATAATGTGTCCCATGCCAAATATCACCAATACCATATTAAACTTGAAATGTGCACCTATGTTCTCACATCCTCTTCTCCTAAATCCACTACACCACTTACCAGAAATGCATCATTTAAGCAAATCAATATCATTGTGCCTAGTTCTCCCTATTTATCACGATAATTTGACCAATCCTACACCTTTAGACATGGTCTCCTTGGTCCAATAATTTACCAATGTCTTCACAAATCCCACAGGACTACACCCATATCGCTCTATTGAACATTACATTGACCTTATACAAGGAACCTTCTTTCCCAATGCCCCTTCCTACTAAATCTATCCTCGAAAATACTCTTAAATTGAACACCAAATTGACTAACTTCTGGAATCATGCCACATCAAACCTTCATCATCACCCTGTGCTTCCCTTTCCTTTTTTATTCCCATGAAATAAAATTATGAATTCCACCTTGTGACTTACTACCATGCCCTCAATAAATCCATTGTTAAAAACCATTATCCCCTACCCTGAATACAGGATTTGATGGACCACCTACAAGGGGATTTCTTCTTCACAAAAGATGGAATTGAAAGTAGTGTATCATCAAGTGCACATGTAAGAAATCAAACACAAGGAAGACAACGTTCAATACCAAATTTGGGATTTTCGAGTGGATGGTAATGCCATTTGGGCTAATGAATGCGCCAACCACATTCATGCAGTTAATTAATGACATCTTTCAGACAAACCTAGGTAAGTTTGTAGTCATGTATTTGGATGATATTTTGATATTCAATAAATATTGGAAAGACCATCTACAACATGTGCACAAACTTCTTGGATTACTGCAAGAATATAAGTTCCAGGTGAAGGAAAATAAGTCCTTCTTTTGATAGACTTACATTCAATGTTTGGGATTCATGTTGGATACACAAGGTGTGGATCCCAATCGCTGTTGGGTGCAAGATTTTTTGTAGTGTCCAATGCCATCAAATGCACATGACCTAAAAAGTTTCAAGGGGACCATCAATTTCTACAACAAATTTCTCTCCCACTTCTCACATTTGTCTCTCCCTCTGCGTCAGTTGTCACATCAAGAAAAAATTGTGTGGACTATTGCTTATGCTTGAATCTATCACGAATGAAAAGACAACCTCATGAGGACATTAGTCCCCCTTCATTTTTAGAGAGGTGTTTCTCCTCTTTGGCTAAAAGACATATATTTGAATATCTTGGATTAGGGAAAGAGCTAGGTAGAAAACTCCAAATATTTATTACTTGGATTTATATAAAAATGGTTCTTCAATAACCGAATATGATCTTTATGTGCAACACAAGTATTTTTACAACAAGAAAATATTGAAGGAAGGCTTTAACATCAAAATTAAATTGTGATCAACATCACACATAATCTTCTTAATAATATATAAACGCATCCTTATCTTCTTCATGAGAAATGGGAGAGAATGATTTGATCATCTCAAATAATTTTAATAAAGCACTGCAATTAGAGATAAAAGAAAAATTGATAGGTCAACCTCAAATATCTCATACTTAAAACTCAAAGTTACACGATACAATTAAGATCAACCCCAAAGCAATTCTTTGTGGAGTTTATTCATGAGAAATGTTCTTCATTACCAAAAAATTGACAACCATGTATGTGGTTGCAAATAATCCATGATCATACAAGAAACATTTGTATAAAAATACAAGAAAAACACTCAACAACTAAGTCTTATGCCCAACTTTGAGATTCAATCATAAATCTATGAGAAGTAGTGTAGAAGAATAGAAAGAATGAAGAAGATGTAGATTTCTTTCTTTTGATCAGAAGATTGATTGTGTATCCATGGTTGTAACTTCTTCTTCCACTGATCTTCTACCCTACCCCTTTGACAATACTGATTCTTCACTCTTTGATGAAGCCTTTCTTCTCTTTTTAAGAAGAAATTTTCTAACTACTTGAGTAGTTAGAGTTTTCTTCCTCTGTTGAAATTCTGATGCAAGTTTCTTCTTGGAACATTAAATTTAATTAATGCCTCATTAACTAACTCACATCATTAATATAATTATATTGAAAATGGGTCCCTCTCCTTTTTTAATAAAATTTTTAATTATACTTTTATTTTTTTTAAATTTAATTAATTTCCCTTTAAACGAGGATGCATGTGTTTTAATTTTATGGAAATGATAATAATTTTTTTATCCATCGAAATCATTTTAGTTATGATATTTATCATATTATCTTTCCAACTATATGAAGTTTTCCCAAATCCGTCGCTAGGATCTCAAGATATGAGCTCGTGAATTTGAGTTGTCACATATGCCCATTAAAAATGAATCTGACTGATATTTTAATTTTAGAGAAAAATTTATCACTTTTCATCACTTGAAACATATACCATAATCTTCTACATCAAAATACCTTTCCAACGGTATACATTTTGCGCAATTCCGACACCCGGAGCTCAAGTTATGACCTATGCAAGATCGTGACTTAGCCACCGTCGATCTGATGTCTTGGGGCAATCTCAACCTTTGATTTCAAATTCATTTCTCCCTCTTTGAAATTTCAACTTTTTGTTCATAAATATTATCCCACATTCATTGGGATATTACAAATCTTCATGGTATACAATAATAAGGGTTTCATACACCTAGCAAGAAACAAAGAAGAGAAGAAATTATGGAGCTTGGAAAAATCGACCCTTGGAAAGTTGTTGAATAAAATAATATTTTTTTCAAACCTCGTCATCGTCCACCTCATGCTCAGTCAACACCGAGTCATTTTCAAGTCATATCCCATGTGTCATAAACTCATTAGATTCCAAATATAACCAATAATATGTCTCCATATGTCACAAATTGTATGTTTTGACGTATCTCCAATGTTGAGTTTCCATGTGTCATGACCTCATTCATTGCCATGTGTCATATTCTCATTTGTTCGTTTTTCATTCCTTGGAATAGCTATGATAATTTGGATAAGTATAGGAGATGGGACGAGAGGGGAGGAGGGAAAATTTGGGGTAGAGGAAGTCGAGGGGGTAGTTTGTAGACTATGGGGATGGGTTGGAAGGTTGGGGAGTGAGGTGAGTAAGGAAGTAAGGGATGACTAGTGTCCGCCCGCCTTCGAGCTATATTACTTAAAAAAAAATTAACTAGGGAGAGGGTATGGAGATGAGAGGGGGTGGGGGTAATTTGTAGGTGGCGGAAGGATAAGGGTGACATAGGGTGATGTAAGGGGGAAGGTAAAGTGTAGGTAGTGGAGTTAGGAGGATGGAGGGTTCACGTGGATGGGAAGGTGATGGAAATGAGGAGATGAGTCTGCCAACTTAGGAACCTGATGAGGAGATGAGTAGTTAGGGGTAAAGGGAAGAAATGTAGATGACGAAAGTGAGGGAGGATAAATGTAGATAGCGGGAGAAGGGGTGAGTAAGGTGAGGGGGAAGGGTGAAGGGTGAAGGAGTGTGATAGGTGTTCATCCCCCACCATAGATTGAAATATGGCTTGAAATATGGCTAAGTATGGGAGGATAAGGGATAAGGGAGTGGAGAGGGTGGAGAGATAAGGAGGAAAATTATTAAGTTTTGAGATGGATATAGGTGAAAGGTGAGAGAAATAAGTGATGAGAATACTTAGCCAAAATTCGAAAAGGATAAAAGATCACAATACTTAGAAAGATTCTTCAAAATTTGATCTATGGACTGGATCTTGAGTAACTTAGGCATACAGAAACACATTTTTGATACAAAAAATACATGGCAAAGCTGAGACTAAGGGCTGCAAAATGAACTTATTAAAGTTCAAAAATGTCTTCTTTTGATATCAAGTATTTTGGGAATCCAAGGAGCGGGAAAATATAGATAACCAAATTGTGGTCAACAATTATAGAAGTTGGACTCGATTTTATGGAATTGAAGACAACGTTTTTTTTAGCCCCTATACTATAGTTTTCATACATGAAAAAAACCTTTGATATTGAGACAAATGCCTCTCACTTTACCATTGGGGCTCTACTTAAACATGGAGTTCATCTGTTAGCCTTTCACTCTGAGATGCTTGGAGATGCTCGAAGTCTACTATAGAACATATGCAAAGGAATTATACAACTTGGTGTAAGAACTCAAGGAATGGTGCCACTACATTATGGATAAAGAGACCATCATCCATACACACCATCACCTACTAATATTCATCAATTCAGTGAGTACGATGTACGAAAAACAACATTTAAAGTGACCAACGTATATTCAACAGTTCCATCGACTAGTTATTAAATATAAGAAGGGTACCTACAGTAAGATGGTGAACTTGTTAATTCATCCCCCAACATAGGCTCTTCATATTTTAGAGGTGTGTTATGCATATTATGACACATGTAAGGACCTGTACACTACATATCCATGTTTTGGTGAAGTATGGAAATATTTGAAGCAACCTACCATCATCAACCAGACTCCCTTTCTAGACTAGACGATCTGTGAAGGTTGTCTCTACAAACTCAATCAGTTATGTGTGTTGTAGAAAAAATATCGTCTAATTCTCATCCATGAATAAAAAACCTCTGAATGTAGGGGGAATTTTGGCATAACCAAGATCATTCTCAATCTCCAACGCTATTTCTATCGACCTGTCATGCCCAAACAAGTGGAAAAATTCATCTACACTTTCTCTCTCTATTCACAAAGTAAACCATCTAACCATCTTCATTATCTTTATCAACCTCTACCTATGCCTTCTCGTCAGTGGGAATCCATTTCTATGGAATTTTAGAGTTGTCTCCCTACAACTCTTTTTAAGAATGATGTTATTTGGGTAGTAGTGTGTCATTTTTATGAGATGGCCCTACTAAGACCATCTCATAAAAATACCATTGTTGCACAGACTATCGACCTCTTTTTCCATTATGTGTGGCCTCATTTTGTTTACCCAGTAGTATCATTTTTTATTGTGAATCCTACTTCCTCAGTATCTTCTGGCATACTCTATGGTCTTCACTAGGATTCCAACTTCATTTTTCCACTACATTTCACCGCCAGATGGATGAAAAAATATAGGTTGTAAACCATACTCAAGTCCACTCTCTTTGCAAATACTTTTCCATAAATAAGAAATGGGAATCTTATATGCATGTCATTCAACAAAACTATAATTGGCAACACCACTTATCCATGGGCTCCTCACCCTTCAAGGTTTGTATGTGATTTCATCCCCTTGTGCACTCAAAGATTCCCCTAAATATCACACCCTCAAGGTTTCCATGCCAACAATAGGAGAACCAATTAGTGCAGAGCTTCATCCACAGCATCGCACAATAACATTCACTTGTAGCAACAGCCTTACAAGAAGCACATGATCGCGCAAATCATAGGGATGATAAATGTCACACACCCTTGGTCTTTCAATCTGGCGATCAAGTGTGGCTACGATTGGAAAACAACTGCTTCTGAGGACACCACCATAAGCTCACCCCACTGTGCTATGCTCCATATATTGTTCTTGAAATAGTTGGTGAGAATGCTTATCGTTGGGACTTTCCACCACAACTCAACATCCAAAATGTTCTCAATGTGAACAATCCCAAGTTGTTCGAGCCACCACTCCTTGAGGAAATGGTTACCATACATCATCCGATGGAAAATATCCCAGACTTTCAACATCCTCTACTTGCAGACACCATTTTGGATTCTAGGACTCAAAATACCCGCCAACAGAAATATGTTTCCCATATTGTGGGCCACAAGGGCCAGACACTAGCGTATACCAAATGGATTTCTATAGAAACCTTACAACATTCTTGCAGTCACTTGTTGGAAGAAGCAGGTATGCTTCCAACTCTAAATATGGAGGAATTGGGACACGAGGAAGAGTGCACATATTCCTTTACCAGTCAACATGAGATCATGTAGAAGTTTATCAATAATTTCTATTATAAACTGCCCTTTCGAGTCAATTTGAGCAGTGTGCTTCCTAATAAAAAACTATCCTGTGAGTTGCTTCATCTAGTTATTTAATAAACATCCCTCATTAGTCCAGTTAAGCAGGGCCCTCCATAATCTTTGTTAGTATGTCAGTTTATGTCAATCTGTCAAATTGTAAATAGCTCTTGCCATTCTCATTATCCGGAGCACTCCATAAATAAAGCAACAACTTCCTTTCTTTGATGCTGAGAAAAGGTCACCCAGACTAATAAAGGGAGCCCTTCAATAGCACAACTAGTGGTGACAATAAGTTGAACCTGTAATCTAGTTTAGTCATGCAATATTTTTCTCTTTTATTGTGTGAACAAGTTGTTAAAATTTACTCATGTAAGAAATGTTGAGATGCATTTTTTGTGAAATAATGAGCTAGTGATTTTTCTTGAAATACAAAGTCAATAATCACTATACTACATCTTTAAAACATATATGGTGTCTTTTTTATTTACTTATGACCCACATTGATTTTTTTTTTTGTTATTGATATTTTTTAAAATGCCATATATCAAGTCCATAAGCATAAACATTAAAGAAATTACACATATCCCTACTATTAAGAAGTAAAAAGTACTATCAATGAAATACTAATTTTTTTGGTAAGTAAAAACTAAACTAAGCTAGATTGAGATAATATGACTATGCAAACATAAGATGTCCAAAAAAAACTGAAAACTCACTCTGAGGGGATAACTTGACAAGACTATAGCCATGTGATAACTAAATTGAAAACTGATTAAATGATAACGAGAAGCCAACAAGGTGCTATAGTCTAAGGGGTGGTTTCTCCATGCTTTTTCACCAACCAAGAAACTAAAGTAATCAACAGTCGATTTTACTTTTCCAATGCATCTAAATTAAGCCTGAATTCCTGAGCTAATATGGCTTTGACAACGAAAAACTTAGTATGCCAATAGAGTTCAATTCTTCAGAGAAATTCGTTGAAGAGTGTGCCACTCACGTGGTATCGAGCACCCTACCATACCGCAGTTACCTTGGACCAAACACTCGATTCAGACAAACGTATTTTAAACTCGTTTTATTTAATTATTTAAGAAAATATTTTTAATAAAAATAAAATTAAAAATATATTATTAAAAATTTATAATTAAAAATATAAAAAATATAAGTTAAACAAATTTATCCAGCAAAGATAAAGGACATATGGTTCAGATTAAGTAAATAACTATTATTAATATACAAATGAAGACGAGATATAAAATACATTGACATGTATAAAATGTGAAAATAAATCATGGTTGAAATTATATTCAAATCAATTAATTAATATAATAAATATATGTTCATCATGTCATGTAATTATCCTCTCATCCTCAATCTAATAAGTTAAATGAAAATTGAAACTTTAAAAATGACTTTGATGAATTATATAGTGTTTTTTTGGGATCACACTTACATTTTAGTTAAACAAAAATTTGATATTCGACTTTAAAAACAAAAACAAAACATCCAAATAACTAAATAAGGATGTGATTTATTATGGATAAATTTAAAAAAAATAAAACATCAAAAAATTAAATAAGGATGTGATTTTTTATGGATAAATTTAAAATGATTTTGATGAATTATATGGTGTTTTTTGGGATCACACCTACACCTACATATATTTTAGTTGAACAAAAATTTGATATTCCACTTTAAAAACAAAACAAAACCCTCTTTTTTTTTTTTTTATCCTTATACATTTTTAATTAAACCAATTTGATTTTCGACTTTGAAAAAACCTCCAAATAAGAATGTGATTTATTATGGATAAATTCATTAGAAAATGACCATTTTTGTTGTTAAATTGAGTATTAAGATTTAAACTAATGAACTAAATTGGTATAGGTTTTAAGTATATTTTATTAAAACCATTTATTATAAAGATAATTTTATTAATATTTATAATTATAAGATTTATTGTGATTTATAATTTAATAAACATTATATCTCTCTCATATATTAGAGATTTAAAAGGTATAAATTACGAAGATACTTATGTTTATTTTTGTTTATAAACTTTTGTAATTATAATTTTTTTTATTGTGGTAGTTAATTATTGTTAATTTTTTATACATATACATTTTATTTTTTCAAATAAAAAGGGTGTTTTGCTATTAGATTAACAAAACTTTGACAAAATATACTCTGATGGTGTGGGTCGATGTCACCAAAATGTTTGTCGATTCTAGGAGGCAGGCATGGGTGGAGACAAATGGTAGCATGATAAAACATGAAGTAAAGTAGCATCTATGGGAAACCGGAACCGGATGTTTATAATCAATGCACGTAAGCGGTAACATAATAAGACTAGGAGCAGAGAACATAAAACTAGGTGCTGGTGACTGTCGTCCTGCGCCCGATCACATACGTGGACCCGGTAGGGATGGAAAATGCGATGCGGAGGGGAACTTCCGCTGGTGGAACGATGGAATATGCATCGAGGGTGAAGTCCGGTGCGGCTCATGATAAAGGGCCGATGCTCCGGGTGGGACATAATAACCTGAAGATTCGAACAGAGCCGGGTGCTGCGCTGGGAAAAGAGACCCATGCAATACCGCCACCCACGTGTTGGGGAACATTCCGCGGAGTCCACGCCCGCTCAAAGGCTAATTAATGAACACCCTCACTCCACATCAACCTCGCTGCCGTTCTGCTTCATTCACGCGTATGCGGTAGGCTGGCACGGGATTGTTGTCGCCTGGCTAGGGGATTTCTTCTACAATGCAGCTGGGGGTATTGTCTTCCTGTGCCGAAATGGGTCTGCGTTCCTCCAGGTAAGTTGCCTTAGTGGCACGAGGCTTCTCTGCAATAGACAGGTCCTCCATGAATGAGTCTTCCACCCGCGACGGTGGAAAACTCCTCTCGATTACTAGCCTCCTGCCGGTCTCAGGCATTTTGCCTTGGCATCGACTGGCTTAAACAAGAGCAACAATGGTGGCGAACAGCGCCAGTTCGACCAGGCTTTCTTCCAGATATGGAGGTCGCCCGGTAAGCGTGTTCAATTGCTCTTTCAGGTCGTCATTGCGCCTTATGGGCATTCAGTGCATACGACGGTACCTCTCTTCTAGCCATGGTGAAAGAGCGGTAGTTGCGAGGGGATAGGCCGGATGAAGCGGAGGCGAGGAAGCGATTCGCAAGCATGAAACAGGTGATACGTCACCGGCACACCGCGAGACAAAATGCCGGACAAATCCTTGCACCAAAATACCAGCGAAATGTAGTGAGCCGGGTGAGAGGAGTCGCGGAGGATTACCGGGCGTCAAGCGGCGAACGAGGCGGGCGGTCTAAATACGTAGAACCTTATAAAGAAATCAAATAAGCGAAGCCGGAGTCACCTATCCGCGTTTTAACCCTTCCATTACCGAAGTCTTGGCTGTGGTAAATGATAATAGCGAGGAGAGTCCCTCCATCATTATCATTTTACCAATATGGCCGTCCCATCATTAATGTAGACTGTGGGTGTGACCATGAGCTTTGTTCTCTGGTAGCGGAGTCTTATACCAATTGTCACCCGGTATATTATGTGTCACCCCATCCGGGGCATACATATACATTTATTACTCATTATTTTTTATTTTTTGTGCATTTCACTATTCTAAATATAATTATAATTTTATTTACAATTTTAATTATGTACACCAAATCTTAAAGGTTCAAATGATTATTTTTCTATTTTTTTTTTTTTAAATTCAATATCTCTTAATTATGTATTAAGATAAATATTAATTTTTATATTCTTTCACATAAAAATTCAATGTTTAAGCAGTATTATTATTATTCAAAAATTAGATTTTGTTAACATAAAAAATTTATGCCCAAAGGGTTGGATTCAATGGTGGGAAGCGAGGAGTTTTCCACTTGGTTAGACAAGGTTCAATTCTCGTGAGGGCTTTACACGGGAACCCATGGGGACACTTTGAGGGTGAGTGATTGAGCGTTAGTTACTGAGAGGATACTATAATAAATGGTAGCTATTTGGCCTGCACATAAGTGGGTCAGCCCGCTGTGTCCTTCCAACTTTTTAAAGTTCTAGAGGTGTAGGACAGTTGGTGATTGAGTGTGTTGTTAAACCACTCCATATTGTTAAAGAATCACGGTTGAAACACAGGGGACAAAAATCAACCATGTTAGAGTTGGTGTGGCTTCGGTAGGGTCACGATCCAGGTGATTTGGCCAGCTTAGATGCCCACGAGTGGCGGACTCTCAAAACCGCAGGTTAATCGCGGTCACACTTTCAAATTAACAAGCCACAGGTTAATCGCAGGTCCTGCACAAATTAACAAACAAAAAAAAAAAACATAAAAAATTTATTAGTTTTCTATTTTTACTATTATTCAAAATTTTCATATTATTGAAAAATTGATTACAAATAAATATAAAAATGAAATATTATGTCTTTAATTTTAAATAAATATCTAATTTTTAAACCAAAAACAATCTTGTTATTTTAAATTATTATTTTGAGTTAATAATTTACTTTAATTGTAATAATAATAATTATAAATAGTAAGTGTGAGGAGGAAGTTTATAACTTAGATAAAGGAAAAGAAATGAAACTAGTTTAGGGTATGATAAATGCTACAAATTATGACAATGAAATGAAGCACTAGCAATCTTCTAAGGTCTAATCACTCATGGTATAGTGGGATTGTTCAACTATAGATTCATTCTCCTTCTTCTATAACATGTAACTAGATTATGAAGAACATACCACCTTGCAACACTTGTCTCATCATAGCTTCATTCTCCCTCTTCTATGACATGTAACTAAAATATGAACATATCACCTTGCAACACTTTTCTTTTCATATAAACATAAACATAAGAAATTACTCTTATTATGGCAATCATCACATTCATCCTCCTTCAATTCTCATCCTTAAAATATGCATAATGATGATAACACACCATTTTATGACATGTAACTAAATTATGAAGAACATATCACCTTGCAACACTTTTCTCTTCATATAAACACAATCATAAAAGAACTGAAATTACTCTTATTATGTCAATCATCACATTCATCCTCCTTCAATGCTCATCCTTAAAATCCGTATAATGAGGATAACACACCATTATGTGTGATTCCTCATCTATGTAAAACCTCAATCAAAACAAAGTGAATTACTTAACATTGCATTTACTAAGAAACAATATTTTGATTGAGCTTCGAATAATAATAATAACAACAATAATAATCTATAGAATATATATCCTCCCCCATATGGATTTGAACTTGTGACCTCTTAGGAGGAAACACATGTTTTTAACCATTAGATCCACTCAAACTAGATTTGAATTACAAATATTCTAAATGAAAAAAACTATCAAAACTTCACCTGAAATCTTATTGAAACCCGCTAATTATGTTGGGTTAACGATGAAAAAGATCGTAGAAACATTTAAAAAGAGTGATACATTCATGCAATCTGCCTCTGAAATTCATTCCTGCATAGCGAGAATTCAAGTTTTAAATAAAACCACTTGAAGATGCAGTTCCAATGAAAAAGGTGATTGCAAGGCTGCAATTGTTTTGCATCATCTTCTCCATTTCATAGTGTATCATGACAAATGTCACATAACAATCTGTCTCCCTCACCATCACTTGTGCCTGAAATAATGACTATTGGGGAAGAGTCAACAACTTCCATAGCAATAGCTGAGGGATGTTTTCCATGGAGAGCAATATACTGCTCTCGCAAATGACGATGAAGATAAAAACGTTCATATATCAATTCCATAAAATTAGTAGTATTACTATTGTCTTCCAAGAGTTGTAGTACTCGATGACAATATGCAAAATTGCCACTCCATACAATTTGTTGGCTCCACACATTTCCATCGAGGTGACTCCAATCTATGATGGTTTGGTGCAAAAGAATATTCACGTTTTCAGCCATTGTAGGCTAGATATTCATGTTTTGGCCACTGTTGTTCACATGACGCCATTCATAGTTGGGTTTTTTTCCTATGTCATCTAATTGATGTATATTCACATTATCCCAAATGTTCTCTAATTCCCACCTAGGTCTGTTCTCTGTTTCAATCCATCTAAACACTATGCTAGAGATCAAGTGTTGATGAACAACACCTTCATTTTCCCCACATATCACTTCTTCATGTGAAAGGCTATTAGTTCCACTTGTTCTCGTGGAAGCTGTAAATATTTCCCATACTATGCCTCTGTTTCTCGCGTTCTCTAGATAACTATCAACCTGCCGAAAAATTTCTCTCGCAACCCGCTGAAACATTTCTCTCGCAACCCACTAAAACATCTCTCTCAAAATTGGTATTATTAGTATCTTTTCAATTTTGTTTTCATGATTACTCCATTCTGTCGCTTTCTAAGAGATATATTTACGGAGGTGTTTGTGCATTTACCGTGAAGAAACTGAGAAGGTAAGAAACTGATAAGAAATAGTGCAATCACATGACTTTACTTCGATGAGCTACGATATTGATCCGTAAAGGTTTATATATTTACAATATCATTTTAGACGTAATATATATAAAACCATGTTATTTTTAGCAAGGTCGACAATAACAAGTGTTGCATGGCAGCGTAGTCCCTGCTGGGTTGAATTGGGAATAAATGCACAGGGATGGGGAAAAAGTAGTGAACGCAGATGGAAACTGCAATGGATATGTGGCAAAAAGCATGAAGCACCATGCAGAAATGACGTGTGGCCTCTAGAGTCCCATTTATTTTTTGAAACTATATAATCCATTTTGCTATGTTCAAAATTTCCCATTTGGCATGTATGTCTCTATATGTGCTAGGACAAAAAAAGTTATATGCATAGAAAGAGAAAAAGATATGCATGAGAAAAATATAATTCAAATTAAATAAACATAATTTCTTGACATTCAACATAGTTGAAGATGAAAAATGAGAACATAAATATAAAAGGAGATAAAAAATAGTTTTATTTGAAATATATCAAAAAATAGTATTGTTTGTTACATATTCTTGGAAATTTAAATGCGTTTGTCATATAGACTGGGATTGGGGATCCCGCAGACCATAAGAGAAATATGTATAAGAAATAGGAATATGGAAAGAAGAAGTGGGCGACGATAGAGTGTAATACCTGAAAAGAAGAAATTGAAAGGTATCAATCTTTGGCTAGAAACTTTTATTTAAAAAGGTGGAATAAATAGATTGATAAAAAAAGCATGATGTGATCAGTATAGACTTACAGTGATAGTGCATATCACCCCTTTTTCTATTTCTTGTTGATTCCTTTTTATTGCTGTCATCGATGGCTATTGGAATCATGTCAACTATTTGTTCCCTTTCGTTGGTGATCTGCTTCAATTCCCTTTCGACCCATTCTTTGATGTACCTTCTCAAGGGGGCAATGTTGATCTCATTCCGGATTTTCATGTTGAAAAGTTCCTTTTCTAATTCCCTTAGATCGATAGAAAGATTACGTAGATGTAGCTTCTCAAGGGGGCGATGTTGATCTCATTCCTAATTTTCATGTTGAAAAGTTTATTTTCTAATTCCCTTAAATCAATTTCTTCATTCTGTACCAAATGGTTGACTAGCCAGTTGTCCATGTCACCTTCACCATATTCAAAGATGCTGTAAAAATTTACTAAAGACAATGCCTTAAAAATATCAACTTGTTTATTGAAGGCTTGCTTAGTTAAGGGCAAGGATTTGACGATCAACTTGGGGTCTTGAACCTCGTTGGTCCTTTCGGCTAAGTCTATTTTGGTCATCTATGTGAATAATTTTTCTTTATTTGATATGGCTTATTCACAGGATTGGACAATGAGATGCAGGTTCTTCACTTTCTCTTTCCAACATGCATTTAATTGAGTGATCTGGTATTTGGAGGAGAGATATTGTTGTCTTCTTCTCATTTCTGTCATGTTGTTAACATGGGTGCCAAAAGGAATGACCATGTCTAAATAGAAACATTCTTTATTTTTTAAATCCTTCTACAAATGTTTGAGCAAAGTATGTGCCCTCGTTCCAAGGGAAGCCATGCTTTGTGATGTTTCCCACGCCTCAGAAATCAGTTCAATTCTTTTCTTCGTATTATTCTCCACATATCCTCTACACAATGCGAGGAGGCTGGAGGATCCTTTTAACTTGGATGTAGGAGTGACAGGCATGGGTATTGATAAAGGACTGACAAGCAATGGAATAGAAATCAAATCTTCCTCTGATTCCTTGACTCGTTCCTTCAGTCTGGAATTATCGACCTCAATGCCTCCAATGGAATCATTAAGAGCATCTCCAGTTTCTCTATGGAGTTGAGAGATTTGGGACAACCACATGTTGGCAAGGTTAACCTCTGAACGATATTTTCCTTTCTTGTTTTCTACATCTCTCTTTTCAGTAATTAATTTTTTAGACTCGCTGTCAAAAACAACGCTTTGGAGCACGAAGGATTCATCTTCATAACAAATTTCAGTATCAACTATGTCCATTGGTCGAATATGCTGGATCGCATCTCTGGGATGATCAAGGTTGCAGAATATGCTCTCCAGATCAGTCTCAAGTTCCATGTTCTCACTCTCAATTTCGGGTTCTTCCGCCTGCCCTACAATTTTTTTTCTCTTCTTCTCCATGGAAAGCTTGTGATAACTATCAATTTTAGAGTGAGGAGGGTTGTTATCTCCTCCTCCGTTTGAAGAATTCTAAGTTTCTTTCTTGTTGTGGTGGGCTGTTGGAGAAATTATTTGGGGTGTCGTACTTTTGGGAGTGTTATCGTTTGATTGAAAACTCTTTTCATTGGGGCATTTTCCCTGTTGCTTGTACAATTCAGTGGTTCTTTGTAGTGTGTCTAGGTCGTTGACATCAGAAGCAGGAGCGTTGTCATCAGTGTCTCTGTTTTCGCTTAGGTGTTTCTAGAAAAAATAATTGTCAAGGCCAAGTGTAAGTAAATGTTCTAATTTTTTTTTATTAGGGTTGAACCCTCTTAGGATTTCAACATATATTAGGTTCAAGTTGTTTAAATGGGCTACAAATTCGTCAATTTTGTTGACGTTCGTCAACACGAAGTCCCCAACTTTCCAAGGCAGAGGAATGAACTGTTATTTTCTCTTCTAATGGAATAGATGCAACCATAAGTTGTATTGCCTTGCTATTTTTGTAACAAACATTATGTCTGTAATGTGACATGGAATGAGAGAATGTTTTTCCTTGGAGCCAAAAATCCTTATCACACTGTAATTATCCATTTTTTCAAGTTCCCCCTTCCTGTCCATGGTTGCCTAGTCAGATATACGGGGAGAATCTTCTCCTAACAATAAAACTTTTAAAACAGAGACAAAGTCATTAAAAACCTTATAAAAATAGTGGGAGGCATTGTGCTTTGACAAGGCTTGGTACCAGAAGGTTACTAGGTCGAATTCCCAATTTACCTTCTTAGACAGAGATAGTTTTTGAAACTGACAGTAATGGGCTATCACAAAAACCAAGTAGGATGACATATACAATTTCTTATCCTTTTTGAAGCTTGACAATTGGGAACATATTTCATGGGAAATTAGCTTCCCCCAATCAAAAGTGGCTTGTTCCTTGACTATGAAATACAAAATATAAAGAACCATGCGGAAAATAGTTGTTGTGGATTCCTATCCCATTATTCTTGTAAATAGCTAGGCAATTTATTGGAATGGATTTCTAAATGAACTAACCTGCAAGCTTGTGATATCTTCAGGAACTGCCATCGGGTTTTCCAGGAACTTAGGCAAGAGGTCCAACATGTTATTATGCTTTCTTAGGAACTGCTTGGAGTCTTCTCCTTCGAACGTCAATGTTGGCTCCGACAATCATAACATCTGCCAGAAGAACTTAGGTGACAAAGAAACATAAGTGTGGTCCCGCGGTGGAATAATTATTTGGCCTGAAATATATTTATCGGTGCACCAAGAGACCAATTCCTTACAGTAAAAAACTTTACGGACACAACCTACACTAGCAATCCTAGAGGTTCAAATTATTTTGTTTTGGGGGGAAGGGGATGAGTAGTAAAAATATGCCCCAAACCATTGGAATTTCTGGTCCTTGCACTCGAATATGTTCAATGTATCTCTATAGAACTATTGTTGAGTTGGTGCCATAAGTTTATGAGAACGTCTGTTCTCTCCAAACGATGGTTGAAATGAATAGTTGGAGGGGATAATATAACCCTCCATATGGGAAAGATCCTCAAGCCTTTCGATCATTAATGATAATCTCTATGGGTGTTGCATGATGAGATGTTAGCAGTAAAGCCTACTCGACGGGTACGATGAAGAGAAATTAAGGATTAGAGGTTTAGTTAACGCGCCAACTCGACGACATGCGAACGACATTCCATGATTTTGAAATCAACACTCGAAAGGGATAATATAACCCTCCACAAATATTTTTTTAATGCGTATTAATGGGATATCTCCTCGAGACTTTCTCTCATCAATGACAATCTATACCGTTCCTGCATGATGAGATGTTAGCATTAAATCTTACTAATTGCATATTTAGAAATAAGACCTTATATATATATATATATATAAACAATTTTTTATTATAAACAAGTGTTGAGGTGACAGGGACAGGGAGGAGAAAGTAAGAAATGGACAAGTATGAAAAGTAGTTGGACGAGCTTCAAACTAGGGTTACAAGGGATATTGAGGAGAGGTGAGTGTCCGACGGTCAAATTTTATGTCTCATAATTTTTGACTGCAAAACGCGTAAAACGAAAGAGGGCATGATGGGGAAGTTCAACGACCGGTTTGTATATTTGCGGAATTCTAGAAAAGTGGCTAAGTATGGAATAGGGAAACGGTCGGTCGGATTCATTTTCAAAATTAAAGATTGAAGATTTCGTGAATAGGCCAACCCGACGACGCGCGAACGACATTCCATGATGTTTGAAATTAACACTTTGAAGGGATAATATAACCCTCTAGAAATATTGGTTTAATGCGTATTAATGGGAGATCTCCTCAAATATTGGTTTCGCATTAAAGATTGCTAATTGCATACTTAGATAAGACCTTATATATATATAATTATGTTTTTATAAGCAATCTTTTTTATTATAAATAAGACTCTTTTATATATACATAACTATGAACAGTGGTCGGACTGGCTTGAAAGTAGGGTTGCAAGGGATATGAAGGGGAGGTGAGTGCCTGACAGTCAAATTAT